>JAJMBN010000007.1:102235-190231 GCA_030572735.1 Sugiyamaella mastotermitis
CCTGGTCCTCCTGGTGGTGTACCTCCTCCTGAGCCTGGGCTGCCTGGTCCTCCTGGGGGCATACCTCCTCCTGAACCTGGGCTGCCTGGTCCTCCTGGTGGTGTACCTCCTCCTGAATCTGGGCTGCCTGGTCCTCCTGGTGTTGTACCTCCTCCTGAGCCTGGTGGCATACCTCCTCCTGAGCCTGGACTGCCTGGCCCTCCTGGTGGCATACCTCCTCCTGAACCTGGACTGCCTGGTCCTCCTGGTGGCATACCTCCTCCTGAGCCTGGACTGCCTGGCCCTCCTGGTGGCATGCCTCCTCCTGAACCTGGACTACCTGGTCCTCCTGGGGGTATACCTCCTCCTGAACCTGGGCTGCCTGGTCCTCCTGGGGGCATACCTCCTCCTGAGCCTGGAATTCCTGAACTTCCTGATTCTGGACCTCCTGTACTATCAGGAGGTCCTCCTCCAGGTGTCATTCCCGCTGTATCTTGTGACATGGCTGAATCGCCAGGTGATGCTCCAGGTGCTGGAAAGTTAGAATTTTTCACACATGTCTTCTGTCGACTTACTTGGTGTTACTGCCTGAGTTGTAACAAGGGTATAGGTTGATATAACTGGGGTTGACGGTGATGCTGCTAGTTAGAACCCTGTATAGGATGTAATGGGGTAATCAATCACTTACTCTGGGTGGCAACAGGTTGGGTAGTTACTCGAGTCATCACAGATGGTGACAGCGTTGTCTCTTGTGTCACAACTTGTGTGGAAGTTGCCTCTCCAGTTGTTACTACTGGTATCATGGTAAAGGTTACTAGCGTTGTAGAGGGTGGTGGCGTTATGATATTCGTAGATGTGTCTACTACAGTTGTGGTGACTGAGCAATCTGATCCAGTACATGAATAAGTGCTTGTGTACGTGACAACAGATGTTGATGTAAGAGGTTGAGGAGAGGGAGCTGTAACATCCAGAGTTGTAACGTAAGTCGTACTGATCTCGGATGCGGATGGCGTTATTACAGTTACAATTGAGCTTGTATCGATAATAGTAGACGTACAGTCTTCTGTTCCGCAGGGGTATGGAACAGTACTGGTGATCTCGATGCTTGAAGTAACAGTTTGTGGGGTTGGTAATACTACTGAAGTTACTGTAGTTACTTGCCCAGGTAATGTCACTGGAACCGTCAGAGTACTCAGCAATGTAGTGGTACCAGTAACAGTTGTCGTTCCAGTTATGTCAAGTGTCTGTACCGAAGTATATACCATTGTAGTTGTTTGCGGTTCAGCACTCATTGTTAGAGTGGTCGTCACTGGCTGAGGAGTGCTCGCTGATGGAGTCAGTGTGAAAGTGACCAATGAAGATACAGTTGGTCCAGTCATGGTTACTGTAACTGGATTTGTATTTGCCGAGTCAACTTGAGTTACTGTATATACTTGTGGTGGACCAGTAAGAGTTACAGTGACTGGTTGTGGGTTAATGGTATCCACTTCAGTAGTTGTAAATATTTGTCCAGGACCAGTTGCTGTTGTAGTTATAACTTGGGCCGGTTGGGTCACCACTTGCGAAATGGTTACAAAACTAGTTATTGGCTCTCCTGGTGGTGCTGTTTCAGTCACTACTTGAGAGATAGTGATATAACTTAGTTGAGTTGTAGCGTCTACGGGCATGTCTGTTGAGCTATCACCAAAGCCATCAGTTGTGTCACCACCTCCTCCATAAGATGGATCAGGAGCGTCAGTGGGAGTTGTTGGTGGGCAGGAAGTTGTTCCTCCACATCCACTAATCAGAGGGAAGAAGGTGTCTTCTACGAGGTGGTGAAAGAAATCTTCGTTTACAAACATTTCGGAGCCTTCTAGGTTCAGTTGAACTTGGTTGTTTTTAGAAGCATGATAGCAGTTGAGGCAGTCGCCAGTCTCTACATTATTCTGCTCAAGCATCCCGCAGTCGCAAAGACTTGTTCCTATACAAAAATGGGCGTCAGATAATCTATTTTCACAGCTCTTCCAACAATCATCTTCGACTTGTACCGCTAGTTGTGCTGTTGGACAACTGTCTACTGAGCCACCTCCAGATCCAAAAAGAGGAAAGGTGGCCAATACAGAGCCGAAAAACTCACTAAAATAAAATGACAGTAGTATAGTGGTCCTCATTATCTGTGAGATATGATTCTGCTAAGTAACAGCTTATTACACTATATCTTTTCAGCATACTTTCGGTGGCTTTATATACTGTTGGCAGGTTTCTTCTTCATTATACTATTAAATTGGCAACGAGCTCAAGTGTTTTTCATTTTGCTTATTATTCTATCTGTAGGCTTATTTTAGGTATCATTAACTTTATTGTCGTGGGAAAGTCATTTTATCTGGCTGAAAAGTTGAAATTAGCAAACTTTAAACGACAGTTTAATTAAACGACTGGTCGCTTAATCATCTTTGTGAAAAGTGAAATATATTAAAAAAAGGTAAATAATATTGAAAATAGTACAAAATTCTATATAATAGTATGTAAACAAATAAGAAATAAGAAATATAAATTTGAATGTTGTTGGTAGAAAATATTAGAGGCCAAGACGGATAAAACGAAAAACATAAATTAATGTGCTTGATATCGAACATAAACTAATATTAACGGTATTGATGATGCTTAATAATTAATAACTAATTTTATCCTGTCAGTTATATTTCTAAGCTTTCATCTAGAATAGTATAAAAGCTGCAAAGGTTAGCATTACTGCTTCAATGGCATGAGATTTCAAAGACGTAGCACCACCTTGAGCAATGGTCGGAGATACAGATTGCGACACTAAAGCAGCAGTTTCACTAATACTAGTTCCTGTAACAGCATCAGTAGGAGTGGAAACCGGCAAATAAGTGACACAGGGAGAGTAGATAGTGAAAGTTCGAGTGCCTTGAACAGATTGGAAGGTCGACATAAAGCTTGTCACTGAACAGACAGTGCAGGGTTGAGTTACAGTAACACATGGTTGGTCATCATTGCAAATAGTATTGGTAACTAAAGGATTAGAAACAGTTGGGAATATAGTACTTGTCTGACAAGAGTCGCCCTCACAAGCAGATACCACAAAAGTTGGGGTCAAGACGGGACTAGGGGTAGCAGATGTAGCAGTACCAGGAGCAGCCCCTGAAGTAGCACTAGCACTGGCAGAAATAACAGTAATATATGGCGAGGCAACAGTAATAACGTTGTTATCGTGGGTAATATAACTAGTTGAGATTCCTACGCTCATGTGGCAGTCGGTACAAACTCCAGCGACTTCTGTACAGGATCCACCGTTGCAACTAGTCGTTGTGAATTCAGGGGCGGGCACAACTAAAGTCTGACTTTCAGGTTGGCAGATATCAGCAGAACAGGAGTAGATAGTATCAACGACAGTGACAGCAGTGGTACCAATGGGAGAGGGAGTAGGTAATTCGACAGTAACTCCATTAGGCAAAACAGCTTCTGGAGTAGATTGTAATCCACTGGGAAGGGAAGACAATCCACTAGGAACATTAGAATGGAAAGTAGATGCAAAAGTAACGTAAGGAGATTCAATAGTAATGACGTCATTTCCATTGGTTGAATAACTAGTTGAAATAAGAACACCAGCATAGCATTCGGTACATACCGAAGTAACGGAAGGACAAGAACTTTCGGCACAACCAGGGACTATTAAGGTTGGTTCAGAAATGGTGAAAGTCTGTGCCTCTGCTTGACATGTTCCAGCAGAACAAGACTTGATGGTCTGAGTAACGGTCACAGCAGATGTTCCAATTGGGATTTCAGTCAATATGGGTTCAGTAGATGTACCTTCTTCTTTTACAGAGCTGACAGGAGATGCAGTAGCTTCGATATAAGTAGCGCATGGAGAATATACAGTGATAGTACTTGTTCCAGCAGTAGAAGTATAGGTAGAAATGAAGGTGCTTAAGAGACATTTAGTGCATTTCTCAGTAACAGTAACACAGCTTCCGTCAGCACAGGATGAACTAGTTGCAGCAGGAGCAGTTACAACAGGTGTGATTACGCTGGTAGAGCACTGGCCATCACAACACTCAGTCACAGTTTGGGTAACAGTAACTTCAGTAGAAGCGTAGCCTACTTGGGCAGAATCACCCTCGCTAGTTGTGACATTAGAGACCGATTGGCACTGTGCCAGCCCAGCAAGAGCAGCAAGTAAACATTTCCATGAAAGCATTTCGAAGAATAGGTTCTAGTAAACGAATGTTAAGAATATTAATATTCTGGAAGGTGGTTTCGAATTATATGGCCATCGAGGGCCTTTTATATTCAAACCGATGGGACATAGAAGGGTGATATATTATTTAGACTGGGAGAAATAACTTATTTCTGAATCACCTGGACCAGATGCGATCTAGAACCATATTGTCTGCTGCCTGCTACATACATCTCTTTCTGGAAACATATTTCCTAAATCATAATTAAACTTATGTCTATTAATAGGATCTAGCCATAAGTAATCGAGCAATTGAATTTTAAAAGTGAGTCAGTTCTAACATTGTCTGAGTGATATATCTATGGAGGCGTACAGTAACCACTCTACAAGGCTTAAGTAACAGTAACCTTTTACATTAACTTCAATAAAGTACTGTGTAACAAATTACTGTAAAGCTAACTTAACTTAACAGTGTTCAGCTCAGTACCTATACCAGGTACACTGTATATAATATATATAAAAGCATTGACATTAATGATCATTACTTTAAAGGGACAGGACTACATTTGAATCAGAAATATTTTAGAATGCGATCATTAAAATAGATAAATAACATAATAGTAATTATTTAAAAGAAGATTTAAAAAAAGATCAAAAACTCCATCACAGATAGAGCACTTTTAAACTTTGAGTCCTCTTCAAAGTTCGGGGAATATTAAAAATTGAATAAAGGGGTAAAACTTAAAAAAACAACCAAGAGTTGGGCGTTGTCTCCAACATGAAATTTTGATTTTTTAGATGTATACTATGGTCCAATTGCTTAAAACAATAAGGCAGCAACGAGAGCAATAGCAACGGAACCAAGGCCAGCCTTGATCATTTGACCGTTACCTTGGGCAACTTCAGTTGAAACTGGAGCAACAGTAGCATTGATGGAAGAGTTGCTGGCAGAAGTAGGGGCGACAACACCAGCAGTAGAAGAACCGATGATGGTTACAGTAACACCTTCAATGACGGTGATATAAGTAGTAGGAGAAGCAGAAGAAGTAACGGCCTCAACTGGAGCTTCAGCAGCAGTGGTTACAGCGGCAGAGGCAGCAGTACTGGTCTCAACAGGAGAGACAGCTTGAGCAGAGCTAGACTCGACTGAGGCAGCAGCAGCAGCGCTGGTCTCGACAGCAGCAGCAGAAGCAGAAGTCTCAACTGGAGCAGAAGCAGAAGCAGAAGTCTCAACTGGAGCAACGGCAGGGGCAGAGCTGCTGGAAACAGGAGCAACAACAGGAGAGGAAGTAGTGTGTGTAACGTACTTGCAGCTAACTACGTTAGAACCGGTACAGTGAGTAACGGTAACAACGTCAGTAGAGTAAGCAGTAACGTACTCAGGAGCAGTAACAACAACAGTGTTGTTTTGAGCGTTGGCAACACCAGCAATGATGGCGAGACCAGAAACAGCAGCTAACTTAACAGAAACCATTTTTATGTAATGTGTTTTAGGGATATAAACTTAAAAAGAAAAGGATCGCGAATTTAAAAGGAAAAAAAAAAAAACTATAACGAGAGTAAAGTAAAGCAAGCGGGTATACAGAAAATAAACCTTGATTTAAACGAATGAATGAAATCAGTTGGAATAACAAGAAGTAAAGAATAAATACAACAACCCCGGGAAGAGCTAGCGTTATATAGTCGTTTTGACTTCTAATAAGGCATCACCATTTTTAACATGATGGATCAACATAAATCGTAAGTGCATTCATTCCGACACAAGCAGATATAAATGCATCAGATTTCTATAATAGGAGCCAGTACTATGATAAACCAAATAGACTAACGCGACTAATTGGTCCTTCTGGAGCCCCACTTGCAGCAGATCTATTGAAACATACATATCTATTACAATAAGTTGGGCCTATGATTTGACAAGTTTGAGATTTAGATGGGAAGCGGCACCTCCTTAATTGAGGCTGCACATAGCTTTGTGAAAAATCCAGGGGGAATCGATTGACCAAATAGGCAATGTAACCACTGAGCGATGTCGACGCGTTTAAACGGGGCGTTCTTTTTGGTTTGTTTGAAAAAGAGACTTAGTAAAAAAAAATTGAAACAAAGCTTATTATCAATAATAAATAAATGATATAATAAAATAAATTTTTTTCATTTTTATTCTATTCCATTTTTAGTAAGTAATATAATGCTGATTTGTTACAGAGTTGTAACACTAAGGTTTCATATGTAGGACTGTAACACACTACAGGAGCAGGCTTAGTTAATACAGAAAACTTTACTGAGGGGATCTTCACCTTTTAGGGCTGAGCTTATAACGACTAAGTTAACCCACTGACCATTTTGGATAGACTTGCCACTATAAACTGATTCAAATACAACTGCGCTGCATACTTTCTTCTAGCTAGGTTGAGTGCCTTAGACTGTTGTGAGCGGTATTGGTAGTGCAGTAAAGGCTAGCTTTAAGGACTATACAGTAGTTAAACTGACTTTTTTTTTTACAAGTCTGTCCTGGTAAATTAACCGGAAAGTTAATTTCACTATTAGGCTTACAAACTCAGAATAATTAAAAAAAATATATCGATGATATCAAATATTAAAGAGTTATTTGACAATTTGGTTGTTTTTTTTTTGTTTTGTTTCGGATACTGAGCTACATTTTTCTATCCAGTTGCTACCTGTGCAAGGGCCCACTTCAATGGAATCTATGGAGGGGAAGATTTCTGTCAACCGCGCTTGCACATTTCCGCAACTAATGTGATTGCTCGCAATTCTGGGAACCACCTCCGATGCTTTAGGTGCTAACAGAAAATTTTAAGCTCAAACGGCCTCAAGGGTTAAATAGTGTCCGCGTAGTCGTCAATAGATTGCAATTCTATTACCTACTTCTATATTTAGAATAGTCGAAATTTCAATTGGTCTTGTCATAGATTGTAATTGTAAACAGCTGGCTGCAGGTTATAACCAAATAGGGAATCATATAGAAATTCTTGCCATACAGTATTCGCAAATTAGTTTATTATAATTTTATGATTTGAGTTTATAAAAATTAATTTAATTATATTTGGAAATGCAACTGAAATTATTTATCATGCTTACCTAGGTTCTAACTAGCTAGCCACAGTGAAGCAAATCGCTTTATTCTATTTTGGCTTTTCCAAAAAGTTAAAGAAAATTCACGGCATAAGAGCTTGATGGTCTAGACTGTTCCAACTAGGATTGCAGCCATGGAACCATAACCAATAGAAAATAAGAACTAAAGCAAATGTCTACACATCGGAATCAATATCTCACAGAATAATTTTATTTCCCACTATTTTTAAGATTACAACTGATCTTTTCTACATCCTAGGAGGTGTTTTGCTTAATTTAGAGAAGTTGATGCTTGGGGATGTTTGAAGTGGAAACATGTCAATGAAGGGGTTGCGCAGGTGCAGGTGCAGTGCCTATTTAGTAATTTAACTGTTAAGTTAACTAAGGAGAAAGACGCTGCTGGTGAGGATTTAACCACAATATACATGTGAACGAAATATCAGCTCCATTGCAAGACCAAGCTTAACAGTGGCCACACCCGTCTTGGTTTTTGATTGCTATAAGCGGTGATATTAATTTAATGATTTACATGTTCGAGTTTTTCCGGTTTGCTGATCCAAGCTTTTAATATCGCAATCTAATAGAATTAACTTGTGTTTAAGTTTCTAGCTAAGGCGGTGCATTTTTAATTAGTTGTTTGTTGATATTCTCTATACTTACCATTATAGGACCTGTTTAAATTTGTTGGTTTAATTTGAAATTAGTGTCTTTTTTGTAGATATTTTATAGATAATTATAGGCTAGTTTTCAATGTTCCGGAAGGTTTGTTATTAAGTCAGCAAGCTCTGCCGGTTGTCACTGCCGTGAGTAACTACCGATCTTAAAGATCACCCCAGGTAATGCTATACATCATCCTGGCTATAATAGATGACGATCCACTATTAAGGATCTTTTGTTTCTATAGCTATAGAATTCTCGATTGAACTTGATTGTCTTTGCCTTCAAAGTTGTGATCCTATGGTCTGTACCGTGGTACTCGCAAATCAATGACACTCAAAGTATCTACTATCTTCATTTAAATAACAGATTGGCATCATTATTTCATGCAAGAGTAAGAGCTACTTACCGTTGCAATGATTTAACTGTAACTGTTAATTGTATTGGATCATAGGATAGAATAATAAAGTTAACACTGTAAGTTAACCAGTTAAAAGTTAACTGTAGCATAACGGTTGTTCAGTTACAGTATTCCATACCCACCGGCAAGCCGCTGGTATTGATATCTTTTGTAGCTTCATTATTCTCGGTCTTCTCCAGAAAATATAAATATAGTATGATTAATCCGCTAGATTAATTAAAACGATAGCACTTTACTGCCGGCAATTTGTAAGACTTGTAGTAAAAGGTAACCAGCTAAATTGTGTATTAATTGATATATAAAAGTTTATGTAATACGGACAAATCAGCCTCATCATCTACCCCACAATTACCAGGTTAATCATCTCTACAGTAACAACTTAACATTAACTCAGTTCACGTTAATACTGTAAAATTAATTTTACTTCTATATACAACAATCAACCTTACAGTTATGATTCTATCTCTGTAAACTAATAATTACATTAATAGAATTGATTTATTGACATTTTCTAGCAAACAAGAGTGTTGTCGTGATAGTCCAGTTAATCTGCATCCAAGGTATTATGGGATCTTTGATTCCTGTTTGCTCTTAGTGAATAAGCTATTCTAGCATAAGATATTGGATTCTATTCTCGACCTCTTATCCTAGTTCCTGGGACGTGCTTTGCATCACATAGCATGTCAGTCTGATTGCTAGTAGCAACATGCAATTCGATCATTTCGATACACATTTACTTTTGTGCTACTTTTTTAGCCTCTGTATACTTATACTTTATTCACCTTCATCTATCGTACAGTACAATGCATCATTGAGTCATTAATTTATAAGCAAAATTTGATTAACACAATCCAAGTCCTTATGAACATTAATTTCTAA
Organism: Sugiyamaella mastotermitis; assembly: GCA_030572735.1. NCBI lineage: Eukaryota > Fungi > Ascomycota > Dipodascomycetes > Dipodascales > Trichomonascaceae > Sugiyamaella > Sugiyamaella mastotermitis. The sequence continues at coordinate 111,442 of JAJMBN010000007.1, forward strand.
ATCCTCTAAGAAATCCTATAAATGAAACCTATATTCGATTGAAATCCTACACTATAGGTATTAACGCTCAGTTGATTAATTTCAAAAGTGGAATTATTATTGACCCTGACTTTGTAAAACCTGATAAAATGAACCAATTATAATTGTAAATAAAATAAAGAGATCTGCCAAGTACTGTAAATTACATGTTTAACGCAACGATTTAGAATGTGAAAGCCCGCCTTACCGATGCTGATGGATTTTATTTAAACTTCGGATATCCACATTTTTGAACCTCTATCCTTCATTCCAACCATGCAGATCTCAATCCACTTTTACAAACGACATGCTTCCTTGCTGGGCTTAGCTCAGGGCCCTAATAGATCTCAGAAACACGGTACACAGACCTACGGGTTAACCCAAGTTAATTTGATTAAATATTTATATTAAATTTAATAAAATTTGATACCATAGCGTTGAATACTGACTACTTACAACCCGTACCCCGACAATCTTGCTCATCCGATAAAAAAGAGCAGTGCAACAGGTTTATAACAGAAGGGGAGTTTGAATAATACATGTAATACTGAATATCAGCCCATATTTTATTTACGTAGATTATTTATGCTCGTAATGTTTTAGTAATTAAATTTTATTTAAATATTACAGTATTTTCATGTTCTAAGTTAGCTTGAGCCATTACATCATATGCAAGTAAGTAGTTAACTCTTAACAAGTTATCGCTAATTAGTAATATCCTTTAACCGGCCTGTTTTATCTCTTTAAGCATCAATGAAGATACTTAGTAAGTTACTGTAGACGGTGAAAGAACGGAAGATTCCTAGAGAATCAAAATTGATTTACCACAGCAAGTATGATTGAAAGTATGCGACTAATATTATGGTAATAAGAAAATTATACTGACAGTCAGATAGTTCGGCTTCTAGGATAGATGGGCTTGTCTGTAAAATATGCCAGAGAGGAAATAGCCCTAAGAATAATGAAATCGTCTTCTGTGCTGATTGTAATACCCCATATCACCAGCTTTGTCACAACCCACCTATTGATCGAATAGTGGTAGAAGTGGCAGATGCTCAATGGTTTTGTAAAGAATGTCAGCCGAAAAGAAGAGAAGTACCTCTGGAAACTGGGTTATCAGGAGAAGGTCTTTCGTTGGAAGTGGTAAGTTTTAATTATTGCTACAACTCTAGAAACATAATTAACACCAGAAACAAACATATTTATCGTCGCTATCGAAGGCACAGCTAATTGAGCTTATTAGATATGCTGAGACAATGGATCCCAAATTGCCATTGTACTCTCCTCATGCTCATTCTATTGTACTTAAAATGCAACTTGAAAACACCAAACGACCATTTAGAACTCAAAAAAATATACCTATTGACTATGAAGACTTACTAGCCGATGCTTTAACTGCAAAATCAGGTGGTAAAGGTGTTGAGTTGTCACAGATTTGGTCATGGATAGCTAGGGATACTAACTCTCTTGATACTATCGACTCTTCATTTATCCAATCAGCAACAAGAGCTTTGCAAAGGGCATTGAGAAGGGGCAGGATTCTTAAACGAAACAATCTATATTATGTCAATCCTAATTATGTGAGTAAAATTATCAATTTTTTCCCCCTTCTAAAAACATCTATAACCAGTTTCTAATATCTAGCAAACGCCATCTGAATTATCATTATACCAATATTTGACAGCAGACGACGAAGCAATGTTTGATGAGATCCCAATGCGAATCCCTCCTATTAATGAAGAAGATCACCTATATATTATAGATGACAACGAGGAGGTATTCAGTCATAAACTTCACGTTAAAGTCCTGTAATGCATGACCTTTCTAATAATATTTAAATGTTGAAAGAGATGACAATATAGCGTTGGCATATTTGGCAGATAAATCATTTGGATTAGAGGCAATCTGCTGGAATCGAGTCTGCAATTGGGTGACAAGATCGAGGGTTGATTTAATTAAAGGTTTTGTCAAAATGTTATTCCTTCCTGCAGTTTGCAAACTAGTGAGAATTTTGATGAGCATTAAAGCAGCAAATGAGCCATAAAAGTGAACTTGGTCACTCAAGTAAGAAAAATAGGCAATATCGTCAAAGATCAGTAAACTTTCTACAACCTTGGTAAGATGGCCAACCATTTCCTGGATAACCTCATCTTCACAGGATGAAAAAGTTTCATCATGACTGAAGCCTATGATTCCACTGACCTCAGAGGGCTGGCAATTAGGCATAAATTGTATATAATTCCAATAATAGAGGACAATAAAATAACCCAAATGATAGCCAGCTTCTACAAACTGTACTATAGGTTGTTCAAATAAATATTTCCAATCATCAATCCATACCTTGAGTTCTTCTTCCACCGATTCGAGGGATTGAGAACTATTAACAAAATTATAAATAAGAGTTTGAAGAGTGATTTCAGCAATCATTCTTCCGTCAAAATTTGTAGCAGAAGTTAAATCTAAAGTCCGACGACATAGTCCCAGTCTAGTGTCATCCAGAATACACATTCTACCCGATAAAATACACGATACCAAATGTACCAAACATAAGTGATTCCACACTCTATAAGCAGTAATTTCATCAAATTCAGTTACCGGTCCAATACCATCAAAAGACATAACCAATCCTAAAACATCCTTAGTGATGAAATGTTGCAAGGCAATACCACTGTAAAACCATCCATCAAAGACTGTACTGCCTTCACTTAAAGAAGAAGCATAAATTGCCAACACCGCCAAAGCTTGCATAAACTCAATAGTTTGAGGAACAACAGTCAATGATTGCAATAATTCAGTGCTTAATCTTTGTAATAATAATGGATAAGCTCTGATTCTAAGCGCATCATCATAATACCGAGATGCTACACAACAGCATACCGTTAATAAAAGAGAACATCGACGGATGATTCTATCCATTAATACCTCAATAGAGATTTGTTCAGGGAACGAGACCCATCTATTATAGTTATCTCTAAAATGACTTAGTAACGCAAGCGCTTCTTGCTCAGTAATGATACCTAAAGTAATAATGTTTTGATCATGAATAACCATCTGTGGTTCATAAAGTCGCGTGATTGGTAAAGGCATATTACTGGGATCCACCATAGTTCCAAAAATATTGAATGGACTGGCATTGAAAGATACTGAAGGACGTCCAAAAGGGGGTCCTTTAACTCTCTCTTCCATAGTAGTGATTCGCTTATGAAGACGTTGACTAGTAGTCAGTCTACGTGCTTTGAAATTACCATCACCTCTTTCTTCTTGCAACAATTTGAGGATCTGAGACACATTACCTTCAAGTCTGCCCAATCTACTTTCGACACTTTCAGAAGATTCCACCAAAATACCTCCATTATCATGAATTACTGGCATATCATCATCTTCAAGAAAACTACAATCTAAGCTCAAAGTTTTACATCGTAAGCATCCACGACTACCACTAACTGGGAAACATCTTGTCTTTTGCTTCTTACAAGCAGCACAGGCTCTAGATGCCCGACCAGCAGACCTAGCAGACTTTAATCTTTTTGGCGCTACTGACGTAGGCTCTGATACAGATATGATTGATTCATTCTGTTTATGTCGCAGTCCCGACATTTCTGAGGTATTGGATCTTTTTAAATGGTTATCTATTTCTATCATGAATAGCTAACCCTTGCAACTCCGATGTCAATATTGATAATAAAAACAGTGCAAGTAAACTCTTGAGTCATTCAGAAAAAATAGATTTATTTTAGTCCGACAATCCCAGATAGTTTCCTATTTATATTTTTTTTCCCACACCTGTCCCTGCGGTTCGATATTCCGGTTATGACTTTGAATTAATCCTTCAGCACGTTAGTTTTGCAACAGAAATTTCACCACATGGTGCAACAACCTGGAGGTACGGACAAGGCCGAGGAGTTTTTATCTGCTTCAATACAGTACTGTCCCATAACAGTTATAAAACCCAACCCCGATATATAAAGTTAGACTGGACATTGGGGTAACTCCGATAATGAATGTGACGCCGGACATTTGCGTGAACGATAGAATAAAAGAGAGAAAAAATTAAAATAAAAAAATAAATAAATAATAAAAACAAGAAAATAAAATAAAATATTATTAGTCTATGCATTTTCAGTACCAATAAGAGTTTAGCTAACCCATAGTTTATTATACGTACTTTCTATACGGGTCAATACATAAGCACGCTTGTTAAATGTATGCATAATTGAGTATCCTAAAACTTTTTTTCTTGGACAGATCAGTGGTTTTTATTATGGGGCCATCTGCTTCGGGTCCCATAGGATCGATGAAACCTTTCACGAGAAGAAGCATCACTCGTGGATAAATAAGTGTTTGGTTTGTGGGAATCACGAGATCTATGTGATTGCTTACTGTGAGAATCTATAGTATGCGAATGGGAATGGGAATGGGAATGCGAGTGAGAATGCGAAGGTGAAGGGGAATATGAATGAGACAATTCAGAACGAGAATGAGAACGCGAGCGCGATGAATGATAACTACTTTCTTTGTGCTTCTGCGATCTGGATTTATTACTTCGCTGAGATGAATCTGAAGATTCTTGATAAGCCCGACTAGACCTTTCAACTAAATCCTGAATATCCTTAGAACTGCGAGTCTTTCTGTTGATTTCTGGCGCTGTGTCTAAATTATCCGATGGATCTGAAACAGATGATGACAATCCCTCTTGATCCAAGTCGTCCAACCGCTTGAGTGCTTCAGTAGCACCTCTCCGTAAAATAGCTTTGTTATGACTGGTATTACTCTTTAAAACTCGATTCAGAAAAGCAGTATTTGGTTTGGTTTTCGAAACTCTTTTCTCAACATCAGACCTCTTTGTACCTCTTGCAACTGCCCGTTCATCTCTAGCCAACAGGTCAATCATAGACTGAACTTGTTGCTCTGTTTCATCATTAGGAATCAAGCTATCATCATAATAATCCATATTCTCATATTGATATCTCAACAAGAAGTGCACACCCAGTAGTTTACATATAAATATATATTTTAATATATAGATGGGTTGTGGTTGATAAAATCTACAAAGTAAATTAAACAATGTTCGTTGTATAGGCTTAGGGTAGGGAACATGATCTGACATTTGGGTGAAAGTTTCATAGGCCCAAATATTTTGCTTCATTTCAAACCTATATTTGATATTTAAGAACTGAACCGCATTTTATGAGACGAAAAAGACCAATGCAATCAAGCTAATCAACTGATGAATGAATTATTAATTCGATAATAATGAGCGTGAGATCGAAATTTATAGCCCCGTCCAACGGGTTGCTATTATATCTACGCAAGTCCCTCAACCATTATCATATAGAGGTCCACTCGTCAAGTAGCTGTTTTCGACGTCAATTCATAAAAGAAGCGAGACGGTCTAGAGGAGGGCTTACAAATAAAGATGAACAACTTTTAATGCTATATGCTGACAATACGACAAGGAATAATACCCTTGATCCACGGGATCCTGATTTACTGGAACTCGAAAGGATCGGTTCTGAAGATCATCGTGCTGAAAGCCTAGACTTTTTGATGGGAAACAGCGTAATTCCTGAAGAATGGATTGACAAATCCGATAATTTGCATAATAATACCATTGAGCATCGCAATAATTGCAATATTAATGACCTCCAAGTATCAACGATTAACGACGAGAATTCGACGACTATGAAAAACTTTAATGAACCTGGCATGTTAGAAATAGAGCATCGACCCAAACTTTCTGGACAAATTCGGTTGAAATACTCTGCTTCAAGAAGAAATAAAGCTCGGAAATTAACGGTTCAACGGCCTATGGTTGCTGATGTAGAAATCTCCTTGACTGAAGAGTCTTCTACTAATGAATTATGGATCACTCGATGTCGACACCTTGTAAAGACGCATTCTTGGGTCGAATTAGAAAATACCATTCATCTTGGTGTTAAGCATAGATATTCATTAACTCCCGCATTACTAGAAAAGTTGACGACCAAATTATTATATCATAACAAGCATCATTTGGTGTTATTATTATTCTACAACTTTGAGCAACAGTGTATACAAGATAGAAGGTGTGTGATTGCCGCTATAAAAGCTGCTATGAGATCTGGCCGATTCAATGAATGTGAAAGCATATTTGAAAAGCATTTTGATTTGGTACAGTCAGACCTTAAAACTCTAGAAACAATGCTAGCAAATTTTGTTGCTGAAAATGATCTGACAGTCGCAAAGGCATTTTTGGATCAAATCTGGCCAATTGCTGAGGATTATACTTTAAAGATTTACATGGTGGGTGTCATTGAAGTAGGTGCTAACCCTCAGAATTTAGAAGAGGTTTTTTGGAAATGGAAATCTAGATGTGAAGAAAGAAACACTGGGGTTTCTCCGTTTATTTATGGAATTGCATTAGAGGGGTTTGTCAAGATTGGTACCAAGGTACAATTTGATTTGGTGTATCAAAGTGCTGTAAGGGATGGTCTTGAAAATGATACAAAAATCCTACAAGTATTATTATTAAAAGCACTCCGACAGAAGGATATGGAACAGTATGATAAAATTATTAGCCTTTTATCAAGTAGAGGTCATGTACCAAGAAGACCTTTTGCCCAAGCAATTGACTATTTCTGTGGTCTAGGAGACTCACAAACTGTTGATTTCCTCATGTCAGAAACTAAAAAATATGGTCATCCATATGGTGCTGATACTATTAACAGTGTTGTTCGAGGAGTACTTAGAAACCCAAATTTCCCTCTAGTAGAAACACTCAAGCATTTTACTGATAACAAGGTAATTGGTGATAAACATACTGTTAACACAATTTACGATGTATTGATCAAAAAGTACCCAAGTCTAGGTACCCATATTAGGCAGGAATTACTTCGATTAACAAAGTCAAATCCAAATATCCCTGATGATCTTGTAGAAGACCTTAGAAATAATTTTTCAGATTTGTATATTCAAAAACGATCAAAGACTAGGTTCTATTATCGATCTTCTCCTAATGAAAAGGGAATTCTTTCGGCAGTCAGGCAGATCCAAAATTTCAACCATCTAAATAACCCTGATAGAGGAATTCGTGTTCTTGATGATTTGACGAGACGAGGCATTGTTCCTCCGCGACAGCTGTTTCTGGCATGCCTGAAAGGACTGGCCAAGTCTTCTCAGCAGTCAAATATTGACGTGGTGCTGAATATGATGCATAAATGTGGACATAATGTTGACGAAACTGACGTTAAATTGATAACTCTACAATTAGATTTAGAGCTTATAAAACTGGATAAATCAGTGGCTTTCCAATATCGAAAAGATAGGGCTGTCTCACTAATTCAGGCCTTTTATATTGATAAACATGTCGAGTTAGGACTACATGACCGTACTATGATGGCCAACCACTTATTGTACTGGAAAGAATATTATAGAGCGATTGGAATGTTTGATTCATTAAGAAATGGTGGAAAGTTTACTAATGAAAATCATGATAGTGCCAGTATTAATGGATTGATCAAAGCATTCAATTTGTTGCAAGACTATAACGCACTGATCCAGCTATTAACTGAATTCCTAGAAGATAAACCATCGATAATCCTTCATCGAAACTCATTAGCTACTCTCAGGCATGCATTTGAAGCTTGTACTCGCAATAAAGACTTTCATAATGCCCAAAAATTATGGTTATTATTGTCTCAGTGCAAAGCACTAAACTACGACCAAGTTAAAGCATCAATAGCTCAAGTAGGACAGATCTCTGACATTCTATCCCACTGGGGCAAATCAACCAAAAATTAGTCCATACTTGCTAATTTTTGCATGTATATATATTGTATTATAAAATTGCATTTTATTTTAATTATTTTTGGCTTATCGTAATATTTTTACCAATCTAGTATGTACATCCGGTGCTTCTTAGTGTAGATACCCGATGCTTCAAGCGGCTTATTATATACGGTAACTTATACGTATATATACATGTATAGGCAGCTGTGTGCAATTGACAATTTAAAACCAAGACAATGTCATTCAAAACTAATGCTACTATTGCCAGTTTCGGAGGAAAGCTCCTTAAGCTTAGCCATGAATCCAAGGTGTTGAATTCTACCATGGATGTCAATGTCTACCTTCCTCCTGTCAAGGATACCTCCAAGAAGATCCCAGTTCTTTACTTCTTATCTGGGTTGACTTGCACCCCTCAAAACTGTACCGAAAAGGGATTCTTCCAATCATCAGCTGCTGAGTATGGAATTGCTATTGTATACCCTGATACTTCTCCTCGAGGCACTCATTTACCTGGTGAACATGAGGATTGGGATTTCGGATCTGGTGCTGGCTTCTATGTTAATGCTACTCAAACCCCATGGAGCAACCACTACAACATGTATGATTATATCACCAAAGAATTGCCACAAGAGCTTTTCAGTAGCTTTCCAGAGCTCGATTCTGAAAGAGTATCAATTACTGGTCACTCAATGGGAGGTCATGGTGCGTTGACATTGTTCCTCAAGAATCCAGGTCAATATAAGTCTGTGTCAGCTTTTGCACCCATTTGCAACCCCATCAATGCTCCTTGGGGACAAAAAGCATTTACAGGATATTTTGGAGCTGATAATAAGCTCAAATGGGCCGAGCATGATGCAACCGAATTGATCAAATCATACAAGGGTCCTACTCCAGAGATCCTTATAGATGTTGGTACCGGTGACAACTTCTACATCAATAAGCAATTATTACCTGAAAATCTTTTGGATGCTTCAAAAGATTCAGAATATGCTGGAAAAGTTAATGTTAGATTCCAAGAAAACTATGATCATTCTTACTTTTTCATCTCTTCATTTGCAAGCGATCATGTCAAGCATGCTGCTAAATACTTATCTGTTTAGAGATTATTAACTTATTATAATTCATAGTAAATGTATATTCTTCTTTAGTTTTTTTTTTTTTTTTGTAGTCTTGTGAAGCTTGTTATGAAATGTCCAATTTTGTAGAACCAAACCTCAGCCCCATAGACTACAGTAGCATTAGTAACTGTATCTTAGGTACAGTCGTAATTAGTGCTTTAAAACAGCTCAAACTTCGCCATAAAAATGATGGAAACAAATCTATTGGATGATGTCATGGGGATGAGGCAAACTATAAATGACTTGGTGGGTTTATATAGGTAGATTGTTATTTCTTTGGTTCTAACGAAAAATAGTCGTCAGAAGATGCCCTAGCCAATTTACTGCACATTCAACAGACAGTGTTGTGTCCGATTTGCCAGGATGTGATGTACACACCTTTTACTACAGAGTGTGGACATTCCTTTTGCTATGATGTAAGTATAGAAAGGCATAAGCAAAATAAACTGATTCTAACTAGAACTAGTGCTTACATGAATGGATGAAGAAGGATTCCAGTCGGCGAACATGTCCGAATTGTCGAAAACATATGAATAGTCGGCCTGTCAAGAACCTAGCCGTAAGTCATTTCACTTAATATCTAGAATTTCAATTCTAACGTATACAAACAGTTGTCATCAGTGGTGGACTGTTTAATCAAAGTTATAGGAAACTCAAATGATGGTGCGGGAAAACGGCTCGAGCTGGAGCAAAAGCTATCGAGTAAACAACTCGAAAAAGATATGACCAAGTCTAAGCAGACATTTCCTAAATTATTTGATAATGATCATCACGGTCAACGGAATTTGTTGGTAGATACAGAGGATGGCGTTCGTCGTTGTGTACGATGCTTATGGGAGTTGGTAGGAGATTTCTGTCCACAATGCGGATTGACGGCTTCATTGGACGATCTAGAAGAAGAAGAAGAAGAAGACTTATCAGACTCAGAATTAGATAGCATGTTGTCAGGAGAGGATGAAGAAATGTCCGACGACGATGGATTTATTGATCATAGAAATTTGAGTGAAATTTTAGGAGACCCAGACTTATCTGACGAGGATGGCATTGAATATCGCCTGAGTGATTCTGGATCAGATATCCGCCCAACTGGCGAGACATTCAACTCGATCTTGGATAGGCTAGAGAGGGATAATAATCGAAGGCTTAATCGAGGACCCATAAATCGAGGAACCGTGATAATATCCGATAGCGAAGAAGAGGATCACTCAGGTGATGGTGATACTCATATGCATGATGATGATGAAATCAATCAAAATGGAGTAGATAGCTACGATGACGACGATGATGCTGAATCCTTCAGGGGATTTAGTGAAAGCTCATATCATGATAATCGACCTAGAAGACAAATAATGGTTCTAGATAGCGAAGAAGACGACGAAATAGAAGAGGAAGAGGACCAAGAGGAAGAGGACGGAAGTGACCGACGTGCATCAGGTTCTTGGGACGGAAGTTCTGAAGAAGAAGAAGAAGAAGTTAGAAGGCATTTTAATCGTAGTGACCGACATATGACAGTGGTAATATCCGATTCAGAGTAATAAGCTGATTTTACTCATTGAACAGTAAAATCTTAGGACAAAAAAAGAAGAAAACAGATAATTATTCAATCATTCTATTTATTTAATAAACCTGTTATTTAATTTAAAGCTTACTTGGGGTTGAGTTTTGGATTACGATCTTATTTAAGATAGATCCAACCTTTGAAAGTCCAACTTCTACTTCATCTCCATGTTGTAACCACACTTTGGGAGTTCGACCCATTCCTACACCAGATGGAGTACCCATGAAAATAACATCTCCTGGTTGTAAAGTACAACCTTGACTGAGGAAAGAAATAGTGTCTGGAACATTAAAGATCATATCACCAGTGGTTTCATTTTGAACTTGTTCACCATTGAGCTTGGTGTAAATTTGCAAACTATCAGGTTTTCCAGTAACTTCAGGAGACACAATAGCAGGACCAAAAGGAGCCCAGCCATCAAACATCTTACCAAGACCCCATTGGCCACCACCTCTTTGGATTTGCCAGTCTCTCTGGGAAACATCGTCTCCTACAGAGTAACCTAAGACATAGTCAAGAGCCTGTTCAGGGGTAACTTGATAACAAGGTTTTCCAATAACGACAACCAACTCACATTCATAATCAGTCTGGTTATCTTCAGAAGCCATCTTAGGGATAACAATGTCATCTTCAGGACCCCCTAAAGAAGTGATTGGCTTATAAAACAAAATAGGATACTTTGGTAAATTCATTCCAACTTCATTGGCATGCTTTCTATAGTTGAGGCCAAGACATCGAACAGTAGGAACATCTCTAGGAGCTAAAGGTGACAACAACTTGGTGATACTCTAATGATTTTACTTGTTAGTTTAAACCTGATATTATTTGTCAATTAACTTACAAGGACCTTATTCTCAATCTTGTAATCTCCAAAGATATCTCCGGTAATGACCCGGGCCTCTTTAGCAAATCTAGCATCAGTTGAGCCAGCTGGTAAAATAGCGTCTCCAAAATACACCTTTCCGTCAAGGGCGATAAATCGAATCAATCTCTACAAAATCGTTAGAGGCTTCAGTAATACAATTGTATTTGACTCACTTGGAACTTTCCACTCATTTTGAAAATAATTAAGAACCTAGTTTGGCTGATGCTTGGTTATTACCGGTTCTTTTATATCTATATAGCCTCTGCGTGGGGCACTGTGCCATAGCTGACCGATCCGCGGGGCACCCTCATAAGGGTTTACCCGGTACCGGCAATACACCATACAAGTCCGATCTTTAAGTTCTAGATAACAATATTGATAAGGATCAGGGGGTGTAAATTCCACCTTTGGATGAATAAAGAGCTACAATTTATTGAAATCACATAAGAAGATTATTATACGCATATATTATATACATGCAGGTTGGGTCGGTAGAGTTTTACTGACTGAGGATTTGAGGATATGAAACAAATCCAATTGAATACAACTATTGGCCCTAACTTAGCTATTAAATTAGAACAGTGAAAGTTTTTAAACATATTGGATTGATTTGACTGTCATAATTGAATTTCTGGTACTAGAAGACAGTAAAGTTGACTTAACGTTACTAAGATGTCTGACAGGCAGGGACAATTAACCCAGTATTCAGAATTTCTGGGCACTGGGCACATCCAATCATCGTAAATAACCGTTAGCAATCCTTTAAAGCTTAAATTCTTTAAAACATTAGCTGTAACAGAAGCTTAAGTAAATCTATAATATTATAATTTGTTAAGTTATATTATCGGACTTTACTAGCAAATACGAGTTTCACCGTTTGCGACGGTTAGATACGAGCGGCTGGTATGATTATATAACAACTTATGTAATGATTAAAGAAATCGAACCACTACATTTCTCGGCATAAATGTACTGACGGTCGGGTACATAAGAATTTTCATTGGCTTTACCTACACCTTTACTTTGATTGACACCAATATTTCATTCTCTTTACATTTTAAACTCTACTTCATCGTTTAACAAAAATGGTAAGTCGATGAATAAAACAATGACGTAACAAGTCCATTAAACTAACAAATTTAGCCTGCCAACAACATCAACTACTACCAAAAGTACTACCAAGCTAACAAGGCTACTCCTTTGTGGATGAGACACCCTCGATCCAAGTTCATCGTCTATCCATTCTACGCTCTCTTCACCTACGGATGTGTTGCTGTTCCTTTATACTACGGTGCCAGAGCTTATGCTGTAAGTATTGAATTGTTAGGTTTATTGATTTGGATGGTTTCTAATGTTATAGGGTATCAAGGATGAGAAGAATTAAAGCATTCCGCCATTATATAAATATTTTTCATTATCCGCATAATAATTTGATATTTTATTAAAACTTTTATTGTTTTATCAATCAGAGTGAAGTAAACCCCAAAGCTAACAGTTCGGGAGTCAATTTATCAGCAATAAGAGCTGCTGAATGCCACCCACAAGCTGCAATTGCAAGGACGTGTCCGTCAACGTCAACTAGTGTAGGTTCGTCAACCGATAGATTAATACCAGCTTGAGTCAGGGCTTTGTTTGAATTTCCCAATCCTAAACATCCACATCCCTGAGACTCACTACCCCATGACAACATTTGGCCATCATTAATCAGTGCCAAAGCGTGGAAATCTCCTAGTGCCACTTGCTTACACCCAACATTTTGTAACCGAGAATAAACTTGTAGACTGAATGGCCTATCAGGAGATGATTTATCTCGATATGCAATGATAACATTATCAGTATTTGTAATTATTGAGAATCGACGAAACCATCCAGAAAACTGCTTAACGGTAGACGAAGATCCTCCTAATTTGGTGAGCTCCTGCTCAATATATTCCAATCTCATCGATTCGAGTCCTTCTCCACTAGATAGTAAAGAGCCCGGATTGTCAACCCAGTAAATTTGACCTAGTGAATCCACGTAGACCATAAAGTCTTCTCCTAAAAACATATCAACAACTGCTGCTGCTCCAACTCGAGTAAATGGTACTTGTAAAGGCGAACTACGCGTAACCAATTGTCGAAATAATGTTTCACTATCAAATATAATCAGACCGTCTCTTTGTGTAACTGCTGCACATAATTGCCACCCACACCTTACAGTTTGTACATTAGATCCAAACGATATATTAACTCCTCTACGATCAAATGAATTGAGCCAGCCCCAGCACTCTCCTTGGTCATCTATACCAAGTACTATTCGTCGTCCTCCAGACACATTTACTAGCTTGGGTACATATCGCCCATTTTTATCACAAAACAACTGGTATAACTGCTGTCGTCCTTGTGATGGCGCATATTTCGTTTCAGCACCATTACTGCCAACAGCATACAGATGTTTAAACATGTCGAAAGCCATAGTGGCATATCCACTCATAGTAATACCACTGACAAAAATTGGACTTAGTAGATCGACTTTACGAGGAATACTAACCCCATTTCGTCTCGAACTGAGACTAGCTTCGTCAACAGTTCGCAATAAATAGCCCAACCGACCCGAGCTGCCCAATCCCCAGGTATAAATATCAGCATTTGCTCGCCATTTGTATAGGGATTTCCAATCAGTTTGAGTTCGCTTGTCTACAGGAAGATGAGAATATCTACCAAGATCTCTCATATATAGATCATGCCAGACTGCTGGAGAATCTACAATATCCTTTAGAGTCTGGCATGTAGCACTCAAGTTGGTCAAGTCTTTGTATTCTAAGAGTGGAAACACCAGATCTACCAAAATATCATCGGGGAGACTTTGTAATGACCTGCCTTATTAATACTTTTCTTTTGCAAAAGCAGTCCATTATTTTATACATACAATATCATTTCAATGGTATGATGGTTCGTGGCAAAAGTTTAAATGATTATCATATGATTATCATCACAGATGGCGCCGCAATAATACCTTATCAGTTGACAGCAACATGGAAGAGCTTCTGTTGCTGCCGAAGTCCATCAGTGAAAAGTTATTTTTTCAAGATACATAAAATAAATATAGTAATGAGTATTTACTATTGCTTTCCTCCTGAATTTTGAGTTTTAATTAGAATTGGGCTTGGGCTTGTAAGTTTTGGCTTAACAGTCGATAGAATCATATCAGTGCTAAACTACAGCGAGGTTTCATAGATGATATATAAAAAATATCTTTATAGAATTTTTCATGTTACTTGAAAAAGTCACCAGATTACTAACACACACATAATCTATTAGATGTAATAGCTAGAGGTTGGCAAAAATTGCTTTCCCAGCTCTAGAATTATTGGGTCTACTGATTGCCTTTGAAATCCAATCTCCAGTACGACATAAACTTTCAAGATCAATTCCAGTATGAATGCCTAATCCATGCAAAGAGTACACAACATCCTCAGTGGACACATTTCCAGTAGCGCCTTTTGCATATGGGCATCCTCCCAGACCACTAACAGAACTATCAACTACTCGGATACCCATTTCAATAGATTTAACTACATTAGCAACACCTTGGCCATAGGTATCATGAGCATGGATAGCCAGTTTTTCAGCAGGAAGCACCTTGAGAACCTCTTTCCACATGGCTTCAATTGTTGCTGGAGTGCCAACACCGATAGTGTCGCCCAAAGATACCTCGTAACAGCCGATTTCCAAGAATCTCTCAGCCAGCTTAGCAACTAAAGAAGGCTTTGTAGGTCCATCATATGGACAAGCAATAACAGTTGAAAGATAACCCCTCACTGGGATATCGTATTGTTTTGCTATAGCCATGACTTCTTCAAATGCTTTGTATCCCTCATCAATAGAACGATTGGTGTTTTTTTGACTAAACCCTTCTGAGGCAGCACCAAAAATCGCAACTTCTTGAACCTTTTCTCCCACACTATCTGCACTTGCAATAGCTGACTCAATGCCTTTGACATTTGGCGTTAAGACAGGATACATGACCCCATTGCCTTTATACTTCTTCAACAATATAGGGTATATCTCTTTGGCATCTGCCATTTGAGGCACCCATTTTGGCGAAACAAACGACGTAGTTTCAACAACTGGAACTCCTGATTGAGTGAGCCGATCTATTAGTTCAAGCTTTGTTTCAGTGCTGACAATAGATTTCTCATTTTGAAGCCCATCTCTAGGCGAAACGTCAACGATTTTCACATGATCCGAACCAAGGGACGAATAAAGTCGGCGACTAAGTAGACTCTTACTAAGATGCAGGCTGGCAATCCGTTTATTCCACATTGTTAAATCCAACAAATATTTTCTTTTATATTTAGTTGGTATATTGACGGGACTTGATAAATAAATCAGTATATACATAGTAGATCAAATGCGGGGTTGGACGCGCATTTGTTATAGCTCGGAACTTACACGGCTATTGACGAACCTGTTGTTGTTGTTTAGGGTTCTCTTTAGGAGACATCAAACAACTCTTTGATAAAACTGCCCGTACAGATATACAAGCATATAGATATGCTTTTGGTTGTTCAAAAAACTCATTTAACCCACTATTTTCTAGTTCTACACTTCTACCAACGACGATTCGATGATTTTAGCATTTAATTAACCTATCTCAAGCCAGTTCCAGCGCATGCACTGATCCTGCCCTGACGGTCCGAAATCGTTATAAAACGGGTAGAGTAACCTTAGTTAAAACTATAGTTCGCTAAAGTTCAACTAGGTTATAATCTTATGTAATAATTCCCTCTTAGAATTGCTTGATGCACTGTAAATTAATGCGAATCTATATAGAATCAAATCGAGGTTCAAAACAATAACGGATCACCTAGAGTGAGAAATGTGGTACCATTATCTAGACAACAGTCTATACCATTCTGACTATTCGAATAGCTTGGAATAAATCCAGATATAGTAAAAGTTATAGTAACAGGTAAAATATCCAGTTAACTGTTAGTTATATCAACAATTCATAGAACACACTACAGTAAGTTGTATGTATAATACACAGCTAAGGATTAGAATCCGTTCTTTTAGGCATGTTTAACTCAACCTGCAATCATATATATGTTTTTTTTTTACTTCATTAAACTACCTTGACAACCACCTATAGCATATTATTTATATCTCTATTAAGGAAATTCAGCTTTGATCCATACCATAAATCATACTGTATCACTTTTGTAGCTTGTCTAACAGTGGAAGTGAGAGCTAGAAATTCCGTTTAAATATTCAGTCCAGGAGTTTACCCGGCACGTCTCCTTCACCACGGTGACGCGTCGCCATACAAGCACCTAAGTAAATAGTGCAGAGTGTAATACACTGTACATACTAGAGAGCTTCAGTTTGGCACGCAATTTTGGCATACACGCTTATTTATTCGTCTATTGATATCCAGAATTTTTGACATTTTTATTAATGTCTAGTGCGGTTGATCTGGATACTGCTCTTCTACCAGTTGGTGGTGGAGACAAGCCTATTGCTTCTCAACCCCTGGATCAGAATGTATTATTACAGTATGTTCGAAATGTTGCAAAAGCGCTATTAGGTGCAACTGAGTCTGAATTAGATAGGTCTCTAGGTGAGAAGTATAATGAATTCAGCTCGGTGCTTGATGTTTGTGACTCTTTTATTGAAGGCCCTGAAGCGAAGGCATTTTTTATTGTCAAAGACCTTGTGGTTGAAGGTGAAAACCAAAGTAAGTGCTATTAAAATCGAACAACCAGGAGTATAACTAACAAAACCAATCTAGTGGTAACTACTATAAACTTCAGAATTGAGTCGGAAATTTCTTCAACAGATCAAACTATTGCAATTGTTGCTATTCTCAAGAAGCAAGGCCCACTTACCAAAGATGTTGCTAGTGATTTATCTAATAATCTTCAATCATTTGTACTCCCCACTCAAATTGGAGACTCGAATAGTTCACCTTATGAGATTTTACATTCAATCATGCATTTAGTAGTAGCACCTTATTTCGATGCATTTTCGAAAGGTACTCAAAATTCCCAGTCTAAGCCGACTTCTGGTGAAGATACCACAGGGGTCATACCTACAGCAAGAAAGAAAATTACTGAACTAGAAGTTTCATTACTACATTTGCAACAGAATATGGAAGTTCCAGAACCAAATTTATCTTTGCATCCTATTGTCGAACAAGCCCTTATTGATGCCAATGGTCAGCCAGTCTCAATAAATCTTATCCCCCCCGAAGAACTAACAAATGTCAAATTCTTGAATGCTCTCCAGTCGAATGTCAATAATTGGATCCGGTCTATCCAATCCATTACTAGACTTACTAGGGATCCAAAAAGTGGTACTGCCAGTCAAGAAATCAAGTTTTGGCTATCGCTAGAAGTAGTGCTAAGGAATGTAGAAACCCAGTTACAGGGATCAGGAATTGCCCTTACTCTGGATATTTTACGTCATGCCAAACGTTTTCATGCTACTGTCAGTTTCTTATCAGACACTGGCATCAAGGAAGCAATGGAAACAGTCCAAAAGTATAATCAACTGATGAAGGATTTTCCTTTAGACGACTTGATTTCTGCAAATAGCCTTACTGATATCCATTCTGCTATCGAGGCTGTATTTAACCACTTGAACAAAAAGCTTCGGATTACTATGTATCCTGTATGGAGAGCTTTAGCGTTGGTGGAGGGAATATCTAGCAATTTGGATACTACTCTGAGGGCTATTCTACGGTCAAAACGTCTGATGTACCTCGATTATGGGTCATTTAAAGCACAGATGTTGCAAGTATCTGATATTTTTAGTATATGGGATGAAAATGTAAAAGAGTTTATTAATATTGCTCGAGATCTCATTAGAAAAAGATCTGAAAAGTTCATTCCAATCAGAATAACTTCGCATCACATTAAAACTAAAGAGCGTCTGGAGTATGTTTCCGAGTTCCGGATAAAACATGACCATTTGAATCAAACTCTAACAAAGGTGCTGACTAATAGCACCTCAGCTTTTGGTATTGGCATTGATAACGATGATATTAATGGTATTAATCCTCTTCAGGAGATTTCCGCTGCATATGAGTTTTTAAAGGATATCGATATACTCGATACTTCTGATGGTAAGATTATAAGCTGATATTTCGTTTAGGAAATGAACTAACATTTTAGATGGTATAAATAAATGGAATAGTGCTGAAAAGTTTTACAATGAAAGAACCTCAAGGGTAGAGCAATCTATTATCACACTGCTTCGAGATAAGTTAGCAGTTTGCAAAAGTTCTAATGAAATGTTTCGAGTCTTTTCCAAGTTTAATGCATTATTTGTATCACCTTCCATTCGCGGTGCCATCCAAGAATACCAAACTCGTCTTATTAATAATGTTAAGGTAGATCTCATCAAACTTCAGGATACATATCGCCAGCAATATATCAACTCGGAATCGCATCAAATGTCCAAGCTCAGAGATATGCCTGTTGTGTCTGGAACTATCAATTGGCTCCGCCAAATAGAAAATCAATTAGATTTATCTATGAATAAAGTCGAGGCTGTTCTAGGAAAAAATTGGAACAATTATGCAGACGGCCAAAAGCTCTACAATGAGTTCAACCTGTTTCGAAAAAAGCTTGATACTAGTATAATCTATAATGATTGGATAAATTCCGTTTCTAAGAAATCTCTCAATGTTTCAGGAAATGTTTTTGTCATCACCAAATCTAGATCACAGATAGAACCTTTTTCAGTGCAAGTAAACTTTGATTCTCAAACTATAACCCTTTTTAAAGAAGTGCGAAATCTGCAATGGATGAACTACCAGGTTCCCCATTCTGTTGCTGCAGTAGCTAAAGATGCTAAACGTGTATACCCATTTGCCGTCAGCATGATTGATTCTTTGCGGTCATTTGTACAAGTATCATCTCGTCTAAAGCAACATGCTGAACTCGAACCTCTGCTTTATGGATGTGAAAATCAATTTCACCAGCTTGTCATAAAAGGAATGGAGTTAAAATGGGAATCCTTCGTACATGCCTATGATTTACAACAAATTACTTCTGATCGAAATGAAAGCAAGCATGCCAAGTTTGTATATGATATGGAGTCCACTGTTTCTACCTTGTTGACAAAGTTAGATGAAGTGGTGGTTTTATATGCTCAAATATCTGAATCTTTATCTCAGCTTGAAACCTGTAATTATTCTTCAGAAGATTTTTTATCTATTTTAGAGCGGATTCAGAGCAGCGTTGACAGAATTGACTTAGAGCTCTATACTAATGTTTCAGATTTTGTTGACCTGATAAATTCGAAAATCGAAAAGGCGTTACTTAATAGAACCAAAGAAGCAATCAATGAGTGGGTCCTGCTTTTCAAAAAAGATTCTGTTGAATCTAATACAAAAGTACCTACTGTTAAATTAAGTTTTTGTATTCATGAGCTTACTCTAAGAAACCAAGTTATCTCGTTATCCCCACCTTTGTCATCAACTAGAGAATACTGGCTTGAGAGTCTTCAAAACTTAGTAAGTTTTACATCAGATCTCCCGAAAATTAGGGACAATCGATTTGAAGTGAAATTCGGAATTCAAACAAATTTAGCACCATTTTATAGTGCTAAATTTACTGATATAGCAAAGCAAGCTGGCCAATCTCTATTAATAGCATATGAAATGATAGAGGAGATATTTGATGATGCTGGAAACTATCTGGATAAGTGGTACCAATTTCAAGCACTTTGGGACCTTGATGCTAATGATGTGTTTGAAAGCTTGGGTGATGATACTGAGAAGTGGCTACAGATACTGGGCGAGATCCGAAGAGCAAGAACAACCTTCGATACTAATGATGCATCGAAGACATTTGGACTTTTAAAGATTGATTTTAGACCTGTTCAAGGACGAATTAATTCTAAATATGACTCGTGGCAGCGTGACATTATTTCAAAGTTTGCTGAAAGACTAAATGCAAAAATGAAGGATATATGCTCTGAGCTGGAGCGAAGACGCAGGGATCTTGAGCAACAGTCGGTCGATGCTTCTTCTACTGAGATGCTTGTCATGTTTATCTCAACGATTGATTTCTGTGTAAATAACTTTGACAGATGGGAATCTAGTATTTCACTTTTCAGACAAGGCCAGACCACCTTATCCCGGCATAGATATCAATTTCCCTCATCGTGGCTATTTATGGATCAAATTGATAACGAATGGGGAGCGCTTAAAGAGATCTTCCAGAAACGGAAGAAGATTTTTGATGAGCAGAAAGATGCCATTATTGCTAAGGTTAAAGGCGAAATGGCTAGATTGAATGAACGAATAAATACCCTTGAAGAGCAATGGCAGGTAGAGAAGCCTGTATCGGGATCTTTAGATCCTAAACAAGTCTTAAAATCTTTGAGTAAATATGACAAAGAAATATCAACTCTTTCAACTTCATCGTCTGTACTGTTAAAGGTTGCTAGTTCCCTCGACATATCTTACTCTGTACCTTCTAACCTTGAACTGATAAGCGAAGAAATCCGAGACTTCACTTCCGTATGGGCTTCTTTGGAATCTATCTGGGAATCTCTAAATGAACTTCGTGAAACTTTATGGGCGACCATAGTTCCTCGAAAGATCCGTCAGCGCTTGGAAGAACTAGTTCAAATAGCCAAGGATATGCCTTCAAGAATAAGACAATACTCAGCCAGCCAGTATATTCAGAATATCCTCAAGACGCTGGTGAAGGTGAACCCGCTTCTTGCAGACTTAAAGTCTGAGGCAATACATGAGAGACATTGGGAAAACCTATATAAGTTATTGGTACCGTCTTCCAGAATCTACTATTCATCTATGACCTTGGGAAATGTTTGGGACATGAATCTTTCAGTTAATTCTAGCCGAGTGAAAGAAATTGTTACAGTAGCCCAAGGAGAAATGGCACTCGAGACATACTTAAGACAAGTACGCGATACCTGGACAAATTACAGTTTAGAATTGGTAACTTACCAGAATGGTTGGAGGTTAATTAAGAACTGGGATGACATCTTTCAGAAGTCTAGTGATAATCTGAATTCATTGACTGCAATGCATCATTCGCCTTATTTCCGCGTCTTTGAAGATGAAGCACGGTCTTGGGAAGATAGGCTCAATAGAATCCATGCGTTATTTGATGTATGGATCGATGTTCAGAGACAATGGGTGTATCTTGAAGGTGTATTTGGAAATAATACTGAGATTAAGCATGTCCTACCCTTGGAGTCATCTCGATTCCAGAACATTAACTCAGAGTTTCTGGTCATCTTACGTAAAGTTTATAAATCCCCTCTAATACTTGATGTATTGAATATACCAGGGATTAAGGAATCGATAAGCCGTCTTTCAGATTTGTTGATCAAGGTCCAGAAGGCTCTAGGAGAGTATTTTGAGAAAGAGAGACAACGGTTTGCTAGATTTTATTTTATTGGTGACGAAGCACTCTTGGAAGTTATTGGTAACTCCAATGATATTCTGAGGACAGAAAAGCACCTGTCCAAAATGTTTGCAGGAATTTCCCGCTTGGAAATCAATGCTGCAACAGCATCAATTGAAGGTATTTATTCACGGGAAAATGAATATGTGCCATTTTTGTCTGATCTGGTTTTGGCAAAATATCCCAAAGTTGTTGAATGGCTTACTGAACTTGAAATCAGGACAAAACATGCGTTGTCTGAACAGCTCAACCAAGCAATCAAAGATTACTCGCCATTATTCAATGAACCAGATACATCTTTGATTATGAAATGGATGGGTTCTTTTGCAACCCAGGTGAATATATTGGCGACCCAGGTTTTCTGGTCAACAAAAGTTGAAGAATGTCTTCGGGATGAAGGGGATGGCCTTGTCCAGACTAGAGATCAGTTTGAGAAGCTATTAGCTTGCCTAGCCCGAATTGTCACTCGCGAATTATCGGTTCTGGAACGCAAATGCATTGAGTCTCTTATTTCAGAAATAGTTCACCAGAGAGACATTATTGTAATGCTGCTACAACAAAATATCCGAAATGTAGATGAATATAACTGGAAGACACAAATGACTTACCATTATGATTATCAGCAAGAGCCTTTACAAAGATTAACTATTTCTCATGGTGGTGCTCATTTTATATATGGCTTTGAATATTTGGGTATTCCAGAAAAATTGATCTCTACCCCATTGGTAGATAAATGCTTCTTAACTATGACACAAGCTCTTGACCAGAGATTGGGTGGTTCTCCGTTTGGTCCTGCAGGAACAGGTAAAACAGAATGCATTAAAGCTCTTGGTCAGGCTTTGGGCAGATTTGTACTGGTATTCAATTGTGATGAAAATTTCGATTTCCAAGCAATTGGTAGAATCCTAGTTGGTATTTGCCAGGTTGGTGCATGGGGGTGCTTCGACGAGTTTAATCGATTAAGCTCGAAAATTCTGAGTGCCGTTTCATCACAAGTAGAAAATATTGAACTTGGATTAAAGAAGTTTAGCCACGAACAGAAGACTGAAATAGAACTTATCGGACGTTCCATAGACTTGAATCCCGACACTGGAATCTTTATTACCATGAACCCTGGCTATGCTGGTCGAAATAAGTTACCTGAAAATATTCGAAAGTTGTTTCGAAGTATTTCAATGGCCAAACCTGACAAAGAATTAATTGCCGAAGTCGTCCTTTATTCCCAGGGGTTTGTGCACGCATCACACTTATCGAAAATTATAGTACCGTACTTCGACTCTTTAAGCCAAAACTTGAGCAAGCAGATACATTACGACTTTGGATTAAGAGCATTGAAGAATGTTCTTCGAATCAGTGGAAGTTTAAAACGTCTTCAATTAACAGAGGATAACTCTGCACCAGAAGATTTGAAACGATGGGAGACTAAAGTGATTTTACGAGGTCTTAGAGAAACTATAGAGCCAAAGCTGATCCTAGATGATGCAATTTTAATGCTACAGTATGTATTGTTTTATGACTGTATTATGGTCCTACTTTTACTAACTTTAGAATTGAGAAAGAGTTTTTCAATGATGTTGACTATGTCCCACAAGACTTTCCCAGGTTGCGTGCCGAGATTGCTAGTTTTGCAAAGGAGTCTGGACTATCCGCAACACCAGAATGGATCAATAAGTCTATGCAACTTCATAGATTTCAGCAGATTCACAATGGTATCATGCTAGTAGGAAGCTCTGGAAGTGGTAAAACTTCTACCTATAGGACTTTACTCCGAGCTCTAGAAAAGATAGATGGTATTGAAAGCGAGTATCACATAATTGATGCAAAGGTAATTTCCAAAGAGTCTCTATATGGAGTATTAGATCCTACTACAAGGGAATGGACTGATGGTATTTTTACAGCTATTATGCGTAAAATATCTGAAAATCTTCGAGGAGAAGGTAAAAAGAGAAACTGGATTGTATTTGACGGTGAGGTTGATCCAGATTGGGTTGAAAATCTTAACAGTGTGTTGGATGATAATAAGATTTTAACTCTACCAAACGGTGAGCGTATCCCACTACCAGAGAATGTCAGAATAATATTTGAGGTTGAAAACTTGAGATATGCTACGCCAGCCACTGTTAGTAGATGTGGTATGATATGGTACGGTGAACGTATCGTTATTCCAGACATGTATTTTCAGAGAGGCATTTCTGAGCTAGCAAAGGTTCAGTTTGAGGATCTTGAAGGGGAGGCACCTATGACTTCGGTTATTGGTATATCTAAGGATGCCTTACAAAGACAAATTTCTATGTATGTTGCCGAAATTTTCGATAATATCCGAGTCCAAGAAATCATAGACGAGTCCATGAAGTTTGAACATATAATGGAAGTATCTGCTGTTAGATTTTTGGACGTATTCTTCTCACTCATAAAATCTGCATGCTTCGCACTTTATCAAGCTGACAGTTTCAATGCACCTTCAACCTTAGATCAAGTAAAGAAATTTATTTTCAAAAGGGTTTTGACGTCGCTTGTATGGGCATTTACCGGTGATGCTTCCCTTGAAGCACGCGATTCTTTTAGCAGGTTCTTGTTATCTCAGCCAGTATTTGTAAATATGGAACCACCTTCCTCTGACCCCCTTACGGAATACGATGTATCTATTCAGGGAGAATGGGTCCCTTGGTCTTCCAAGGTTCCGGTGGTTGACCTAGAAGCACATTCAATTGTATCTACTGATGTTGTCATACCTACTGTTGATACAACCAGGCACGAGTCTCTTATTTACAGTCTACTTCACGAGCACAAGCCCATAATCTTATGCGGACCTCCAGGATCTGGTAAAACCATGACATTATTTGGTGCCTTACGAAAATCCCCCAATTTAGATGTCGTGGGTCTTAACTTCTCTAAAGCCACTTCCCCAAGTTTATTGATCAAGTCAATTGAGCAACACTGTGAATATAAGAATACCGTTAACGGTATAGTTTTGTCCCCAGGAAAGATTGGAAGATGGTTAGTCATATTCTGTGACGAAATTAATCTTCCAGCTACTGATAATTACGGAACGCAAAAGGTTATCTCCCTTTTAAGACAGCTTATTGAAGAAAATGGCTTCTGGCATGAGAAAAAGATGAAATGGGTAACTCTATCTAACATTCAATTTGTTGGAGCCTGTAATCCTCCTACAGATGCTGGTAGAAACCCATTAAATATGAGGTTCCTTAGACATACTGCGACAGTTTTCGTTGGTTATCCTGGTGACAAATCTCTTAGACAGATTTATCATACATTCATATCCGCAATTCTCAAAACTGTGCCACTGTTGAGAGGGCATTCAAATGATCTAACAGATGCTATGATAGAGTTCTACTTAAAATCTCAAAAGAAATTTACATCGGAGCAAAGTTCTCATTATATTTATTCACCAAGAGAACTTACCCGTTGGTGTAGAGGTATATATGAAGTTTTGAAACCACTAGATGAATTGTCTATTGATGGCCTAGTTCGTATCTGGGCTCACGAGGCCCTGCGACTTTTCCATGATAGATTGATCTCCGATGAAGAAAGACAATGGACTCTGAATCTAGTTTCTGAGGTTGCAGGAAATTTCTTCCTTTCGTCAGATCTTAAAATTGCTCTCAATCAACCAATTTTATATTCTAATTGGTTATCCAGAAATTACAAGCCAGTAGAACTGGAGGAACTTAGAAAGTTTGTGAAAGCTAGAATGAGAACATTCTGCGAAGAAGAATTAGACAAACCGATGATTTTGTACGATGATTTATTAGACCATATTCTTCGAATTGATAGAGTTTTGCGGCAACCTCAGGGCCATCTGATATTAATTGGTGCTAGTTCAAGTGGAAAGGTAAGCTAAATCAGTATTAATTGATTTTATAAAAAAATTAACATACTAACTTTGAAAGACGACTTTATCTAGATTCGTATGTTGGATGAATGGTATTAAAGTTCACCAGTTAAAAACTTCTAGAAAATATGGCGATGAACAGTTCTGTGCAGACTTACGAGAAATCCTGAAGAGATCTGGATGTGAAGGCGAAAAATGTTGTTTGATTCTGGACGAATCTAATATTTTAGAAACTTCCTTTTTAGAACGTATGAACACGTTACTCGCAAACGGTGAAGTTCCAGGGTTGTTTGAAGGTGATGACTACACTATGCTTATGACAGCGTGTAGAGAAGGTGCTAGTAGACAAGGATTGAATCTTGATACTCCGGAGGAACTATATAAATGGTTCACTACGGAGATTGTGCAAAACCTTCATATTATATTTACCATGAACCCACCAAACTCTGGTCTTTCATCCCATGTCACCACTTCACCTGCTCTGTTTAATCGTTGTGTTTTAAATTGGATGGGTGATTGGTCTGACAGAGCCTTGTATCAAGTTGCGAAGATATTGACAGAGGTTGTTGACATTGATAGAGCAGATTTCAAGGCACCAGACACTGTTAAGTCGGCTGGAAAGTCAATATCTTTGCCTTTATCATTTAGACAAACTGTTATTAACGCAATGGTATACATCCACAAATCTGTTTTAAGTTTAGATGAGACGTCTGCAAAGCGTATTGCTGTTACACCTGGAGATTTCCTAGACTTTGTGAATCATTTTGTTGACTTAATGAAAGAGAAACGGGAAGAGCTGGAAGACCAGCAACGTCATCTGAATGTTGGTCTGGATAAGATTAGAGGTACAGTTCTCAAGGTACGAGAATTGAGAAATGGACTGGCTCAAAAAAAGGAACAGCTTGAAGCAAAAAGTTCAGAGGCTCGGGAGATGCTTCGGCAAATGGTATCTAATCAGAATGAAGCAGAAAGAAAACGAGAGGCCTCTATCCAGATTCAGCATGCTCTTGATATTCAGGAGCAGGCTATTTCCAGTCGGCAAGAGGTTGTATTAAAAGATCTTGCCATGGCTGAGCCTGCTGTCTTGGAAGCCCAAAGGAGTGTAAGCAACATTAAGAAGCAACACTTGACAGAATTAAGGTCTATGGGTAATCCTCCAGAAGCTGTTAAGTTAGCCCTTGAATCCGTATGTGTTCTTTTGGGACAGAGAATCTCCACATGGAGAGATGTCCAGCTTTACATCCGTAGAGATGATTTCATTGCTAGTATCGTTAATTTTGATAATGAGACTCAAATGACTCCTCAACTTCGACATGTTATGGAACGAGAGTACATGTCGTTACCAAACTACAACTATGAAACTGTCAATCGTGCTAGTAAGGCATGTGGTCCGTTATTACAATGGGTTGAAGCACAAGTTGTTTATTCTTCGATTTTAGAAAGAGTAAAGCCGCTGAGAGATGAAGTGCTTGAGTTGGAGCATAATGCTGTCAATACTAGAGCTCAGGTTCAAGCAATTACAGGCATGATTGACGAACTAGAGAAGAGCATAGAAACTTATAAAGACGAATACGCTAATCTTATTACTGAGACTCAGACTATAAAGAATGAGATGACTATCGTCGAAAACAAAGTTGAGAGAAGTGTTAAATTAGTTGAGAGTTTATCATCTGAAAAGGAACGTTGGTCAGCAAGTGTAAAGGAATTCCAGGCAAAGAGTATCAGTTTAGCAGGAAATAATTTAATTTCTTCTGCTCTGTTGGCCTATTGCGGTTACTTTGACCAGAAATTGAGAGCATATTTAGAGAGTCTCTGGGGAATCTATCTAGAAGATAGTGGAATCTTGTTTGAAAAGTCTCAGAAAGTTTCTGACTATCTTGTATCTAGTAAACAGAAACTAGATTGGCATGAAAAATCACTTCCTGTAGATGAATTATGTGTGGAAAATGCTATCATGATAGAACGTTCGATTCGATATCCATTTATTATTGATCCCACCAATAGAATTATAGAATATTTGAGCAATATTCATAGCACCAGAAAGCTAACAATCACTAGCTTTTTGGACGATGCTTTTGTCAAACACCTGGAAAGTGCGCTTCGATTTGGTAATCCTATTCTAATCCAAGATGCCGAGTACCTGGATCCAGTTATAGTTCAAGTTCTGAATAAAGAGTATACTAAAACAGGCGGACGAACCCTGATAAGCTTAGGAAAGCAAGAAATTGATTTCTCCACCGATTTCAAGCTCTACCTATTGTCTCGAGACCCAACAATAATAGTCCCTTCGTTTATATCTAGTAGGACAACGGTAATCAACTTCACCATTACTCGAAATAGCTTGGAAAGTCAAGCGTTGAATCTGCTCTTACAATCTGAGCGTCCTGATATGGAAAAGAAGAGAAAAGAGCTTATTAAGTTACAGAGTGAGTATCAAGTTCACCTTCATGAACTTGAACTTAATTTGCTTAAAGCTCTTAATGAGTCAGAGGGTAATATTCTGGATAGTGATAGCGTCATCAATAGTCTTGAAATTGTAAAGGTGGAAGCCTCTGAAGTTGCATCACGAATTGCAGAAACAGAACAAGTGATGTCTACTGTGCGTGGAGTCATGGAGCAATATGAACCCCTCACTAAACACTGTGGTATGATTTTCGCAGTGTTAGAAAAGCTTAGTATTTTGAACGATTTCTACCAATTTTCATTGGAATTTTTCTTGCGTGTTTACTCAGATGTACTAGCTCTTCCGAAATCTAGTGATACAGAACAGAGTCCTGAAGTTCGAGTCAAATCTTTGGTTCATAGCCTTTACTCTGAGATTTTCTTGAGATCTTCTCCATCTTTATTAAAGACTCATAGGAGCTTGTTTGGAATGATACTGTTGCATTTATTTTCAAATGGACTGGATTATGGAACAGCTCAACAATTCAAGGAAATCGAAGGGATTGGTAATTCTTCAAGATGGTTTAATGACTTCAAATCACGGTTCTTGAGAACTTCAAGTACAGCTGAAACTGAAACACTGGGTGACACGGTACTCCAAAAATTGGTAGGAAGCGAATATGATTTATCAGACATCAATTTCAATAGTGACGATTCTATATTGAAAAAACTTTTAATTGCTAAGGAAGCTAAACCAGAGAAGTTTGTTAATTATATTAACACCTTATGGAATCAAATATTTGGAAAATCATCAACTGGCGGTGATACTGATTCCTTTGAAGATGTGGTTCTCCATCAAGTAGATTCATCAACGCCAATTGCTTTGTGTGCCAGTGAAGGGTGTGAACCTACTTTCAAGGTCGAAATGCTGGTAGAAAAGATGGATATTCACTGCGATGTTATTGCCATGGGTTCAAAGGAAGGAATTGTCAATGCAGAAAAGGCAATTCATCAAGCCTCTAAGGATGGTTCCTGGGTTGTTCTTCAGAATTTACACTTGTCTGCAGAGTGGCTAGAAACATTTGAGAAGCGGTTGAAATCCATTAGAGCAGATCCAAACTTTAGATTATTCTACACAGTTCAGATCAATACCACTATACCTACTACTTTATTAAGAATATCTCGAATTGTCGTTTTTGAGCGTGCAACTGGAATGAAATCCAGCCTGAAGGAATTATTTGACAGCGTTAGTTCTACAAGAATATCAAAGGCCCCTATTGAAAGAGGAAGACTTTACTTCTTAATCTCATGGATCCACAGTGTTGCAGTGGAGAGATTAAGATTTATTCCTCTAGGATGGACAAAGAATTATGATTTCAATGATTCTGATTTCGATAGTGCAATCCATGTTATTGATAAATGGCTTCAATCAGTTTCAACTAACCGGACAAATATCTCTCCTTCGGCAATTCCTTGGAAGACAATCCGTGAATTACTTATTACTATCGTTTATGGAGCACGGTTGGAAACGCAAGAGGACTTAACTACAGTGAGAACTATTATCGATGAAACATTCCGAGAAGACTCTTTCAATGTTGGTTTCAAATTGGTCAAGGAAGATACCAATACCCAATTAACTGATGAAAGCTCACCATCGGCATTCACAAAATGGATAGATAATCTGCCACAATACCAGCCACCCCAGTGGCTCGGGCTTCTTCCAAATGCAGAAGAAGAAATGCTTACAATTGAAGGTATGTTGAAATGAAAACATTTTGCTTTTTACTATATCTAACAAACAGCTGCAACTATTATGCATGATTATCAAGTCATTATTGATGATTTATCGGTTGAATAATTCACATTTAGGCTTATTTAATACCCTAACTCTGGGATCTACTATTATGAAATATCATTTACATTGAAATATATTTATTAATTATATTCATGGCATTGGACAACCGTAGTAAATTTTATTACTGTAGACATGTCAAACGCGAATTAAGGGTTAGGTCATGAAACGCGTAAAGTAGTCCAACACTCCATCTTGAATCAACCATTACTATAAAGAAATCACTAATATGAGCAACGACCCTCAGGAAAAGCTTCGCGAGCTTATTGTTGGAGACAAGCAAGTGGTATGTTAACATATGTTTACTGGAGGTCTAAACTCTAACAAAATACTAGGTCTCATATAGGCTACTGAGCAGACTCTGTCAGCTTCACACTTACCACGCAAAGGAGTGAGTATACTTAAGTTCTACAGATTTGTGTTGGATGTTTTAATATTAACTTAAACCATAGACATTTATGGCAATTTTATTCGGATAACAATTCGCTCCATGCTACATATCTTATTATAGGAAAACCGAAGAATATTGAGGGAGAAGAAACGATTGGACAAAGAAGCGTTGTGCTAGCACCACAAGAAGATCTGGAAGAGCAAAAAACGGAATTCCAACAAATTTTATCAATTCACTTATATAGTATCGGACCGTCTAATTCCAACAATATAACAGTATTGAGCTCATTAGATAAGCAAGTTCAACAATTGGATCAGTATACCACTTTAGCAGAGCGGCAATCTCATGGTACTTTAGCAAACCCTGTGCTAACGGATGCTGAATTAACCCAGGAGAATTTAAAACCTGGAATCAAGCAGGAAAGTAGGCCTGATATCAAGAATTTGAAGCAAATTGTTTCATCAAAGCCTAAAGAATCTAATGGATTGAGTAAGCAAGCTACAACGGCAACTACATCTACAGCAGTTGCACCTCAAGCACCTACAACTTCAAAAACATCAAATGTTAGTAATTCAAAGGCTAGAACGTCAACTCCTAAAACTTCTGGCTCGTTAGAACAAGCATTTGAAAGGGCTGCTAACAAGCCTAGGAGAGAGCCAGCTGAAAAGGTTGTTATTTCAAAGCATAGCAAGAATGAAATTGAAGAAGATGATACTGATGATCTTATGGAGGTTCAACCAGTTGTCGACAAGGCAGAGCAAGAACGAAAGAGGAAAGAATTGGAAAAGATGTTTGAAGACGACAATTTTGATGATGACGATGATATTCTAGTAGGCAAGATAGCAAACAAAGACCAAGACGTAGATATGTTGGACCTCGTCGAAATTAATAATGATGCCCCTGAAGAAGTGGAGGTTGCTGAACCTCCACTCAAGCCAAAATTAAATAGTGTTCTCCCTGACGAACAGGAATCCTCTGAACGGGTAACTAATGGTAAAAAGAAGCGAAAGGTAACAAAAAAGGTCACCAAGATGGATGATAAAGGTTATTTAGTCACCTTGTTTGAAGATACCTGGGAAACATGCTCTGAAGATGAGACTGAAACTGCTAAACCTACACCAACCCCTATGAAAAAGAATCCTGAAATTAAGAAGCCAGCACCTTTACCAAAGATCCCGCCACGTGGAAAGGGGAAATCCAAGGGTCAAGGACAAACTTCGCTAATGTCATTCTTCAAAAAGTAGCATTATTATATCTATATATATATATATTTATTTTATTAATATCTATTACCAGTATTACTAGACATAGGATTTCAGAAATGGTCTATATGTCAGGGTTAGGTTCAATATACAAAAAATCGCGTATTGTTAAAAACGAACTGTTACTACTAAAATCAAGGTGCAAATGATGGTGCGCCGCACTATTACCCTGTTCAGTAGACTCAAAAATGAAAATTTGTGAAAAACTACTATCTTCGATTATTGTCAATATCTATTGCAAAATGTCTTCAGAAGTCCAATCTGCTGGAGCCTTAGAAATCGCCAGACAATATGATCTGACTGAAAAGATCATGCCTTTCCTTGATAGGCACTTGATCTTCCCACTCCTTGAATTTTTGTCATCCAAGGAGCTTTACGACCAAAAGGTAGTCCTCCAACTCAAGTATGATCTTCTCAAGGAGACCCATATGGTTGACTACGTCTCTAGTTTATGGAAGGAATTACACGATTCTGATAATGTCCCAGAAGACCAGCTTCTTAAAATTGACGAGAGTTTATTAAGTAAATATGAAAAGAGCACTGCTCGTGTCAGTGAAGTTCTTGAAGACGCTGATGCCAGAGCCAACCTTAAGCAAGATAAGGTTGCTAACTTGCAATTTCTTGAAAGTAACTACAACATCACTAGTGAGACTATTGATGACTTATACAAGCATGGTCAACTCCAATATAACTGTGGTAAATACCAACAGGCTTCTGATATCTTATATCACGTCCGAGTTTTATCGACCTCTCCTAACTTAATCACATCTGCCACTTGGGGTAAGTTGGCAGCAGACATTCTTACTTTACAATGGGATGCTGTTAATGAAGAATTACAGAAGCTCAGAGATGTTGTAGACCAACGATCTTTTGCTGATCCTTTGACTCAACTTCACCACCGAACTTGGATCATCCACTGGTCCTTGTTCCCATTCTTCAACATTGAGAATGGTAAGGAAGCCCTCTGTGATTTATTCTTTTCTTCTTCATATATTAGTACTATTCAAGCTTCTTGTCCATGGATTTTACGTTACCTCACTGCTGCTGTTGTTTCTATGAACAAGGGTACTGGACATGGTAACGTTAACTTCCAAAGAAGACTCAAGGACTTAATCAGAGTTGTTGGCCAAGAACAATACGAATACCAAGATCCTTTAACCGAATTTATTAGAGCTCTTTATATTGATTATGACTTTGAGGAAGCTCAAGCTAAGTTATCCAAGGCTGAGATTATTCTCAACAATGATTTTTTCCTTGCCGAGACTGCTGATAGATTTTTAGAATCTGCTAGACATTTGATTTCTGAGTTATACTGCAGAATCCACCAAAGAATTGACGTTGCTCAATTATCTGCTCGACTTAACTTGACCACTGAACAAGGTGAGAAGTGGATTGCTAACTTAATTCAAGATACCAAGATGGATGCCAAAATTGATGAGTCTAAGGGTCTCGTTATTATGAACCACCCCGTTACCAGTGTCTATCAACAAGTTATTGAAAAGACTAAGGGTTTGACTTTCAGATCCAGTCAAGTTCTTTCTCAAGCTATCAACAAGCATGAAAATGTTGTCGCTTAAACAACTAACTAAAAACAAATCACTGTATTTACATAGATGATCACGACTAATAAAAAAGTTCTATATTTCTAAAATTAAATATATATTAAATTAAATTAACAACTCGTGAATGTTTAATTTCTTGTACTCAGACTTGACGTCAGAAATCAATTGATTCAAATTCTCATCATCGCCACTTTCCTCATATAAGCTCATAGCAAGTCTAACACGGTGTAGACATAAATACACATCGGCATTAGAACTTGTCCAACCCAGTAATCCATCAGTACTTTTTTCCTGGATAGTTTTCAATAAAATGGGAAGTCCAGCAAATAACCAATCTCTTAGTTGTTCCTTGTTTACAGGGTCTTCGGTATTGATTAAACTGCTGTAATTATCGAGGACAGCAAGATCATTTCTGAATAAATTTTGCTTCTCCACTGTGAACAGAACTTCATCAACAAGTAAAGCCGATTCCAATTGGTACTGCAGCTTTCCCCCTAAGAACAAATCAACAAGTGCATGAGAAGCATTATCATTATGTGACAAAATGTATTTCAAGTAGGCAGTCTCAGCATATGCAGTAGTGGTATTTCCGATATTAAGGAAACCGTCGACAAACTCGGTAGCAATCTCCCGCAGTTCACTGTCATCATCAGATAGGAAGAAGTATAACAAGAAATAAATATCCACGTTTGGGGTATTCTTACTAATTTTAAGGTAGCTGATTATAGATTTCAATGCACTCAGTCTATAGCTGAAAGATTGGTCTTCATGAGAATATTTTTGAACCAATAAAATCCATTGAGAAACTTTGCTTCTGTCAGCAGAACCACCAGTAAGAGGACCCAAAGCTTCAAGAGCAGACTCATTGATTTCTTCTGTCGAGTAATCACTTATAGACCGATGTAACTTCTCCCAGATATGAATATAGTCGCTCGAGGACACGTCATTTCTGGTGGTGAGAATTTCACTGAACAATCTTACCGCAGGACCCCTCACTTGATCCCAACAATCAGAGTCAAAAACTGACCATAGAGAATTCAAATATTTCTTTACGTCACATTTAATAGAATTTACATTTTTTTGTAAAAATGTAATTGCTTGTAGTTGCACTTCGTAAGCTGTGTTTAGTAGAAGTGATTGCCAAACTTCATGGAAGTTGTTCTCTGAGAAACTATTAAGTAATAAGATTTCAGCAACCTCTTGTTTTAATACTCTATCAGCAGAGCTGTTATTTGAAAGTTTTGAATCAGGCAACTCTTGACAAAAGATGACCAATTCTGGGGAGGAGGGTGCATAAGCTTTAAGAATACGCAAATACACTATCGCGGTCTCAGCAGCTCTATTCTCGATTAATAATTCAATAAACCTAGATCGTAGTAAATGCGATAACTCTTCGTTTTCCTCGGGGAATTTTTGGACCATTACTGAGATAGCTAATAAAGCTCCATGAAGAGCATTTTGTTTTGAGGTGGAAGCTGATTCAAGCAACTGCTTGGCTATTTGTAAAAATTGTTCTTGTGTAGTAGAAGCAGACAGAACTCTAGCGGCCATCTCTCTGATTTTCCAAATTCTACTTTTCAAGCATGACAAAATCAAGGGTTGAAACTCATCTAATCCATCATATCCATTAACACCCTCCAATCTAGCAAGTAAAGAAAGAACTGGGAACACCGTTTCAACATGCAAGTTAGAAGACTTGTCAGGTTGCATATCGAGATAGTCCACATGTTGCCTCAAATGGGATAGAAGAACAGGTCGTACAGCCTTGAATTTCGTAAAAAATAATCTAGCAGATACTTTAGGATCATTCTTGACACCAAATAACCTGTTTTGTAAAGCAGTAAATAGCATAACAGCACAGTTACGGATTGACCATACTTCACTGGAGAATGATTTTATAGCTAAATCCAATGCCCTATCAACCAAGCCACTTGACCGGGTTGAAAGCTCGGTTTCTATAAACAAGGCTTTAATACAGTTGAAAGCATGCACCTGAGGCAAATCCATCTTCTCTTCTACAGATGCCTGAGTAGGTCTGTGAGCAATTTCTAATAAGGTTTCAAAAGTAGCGTTTAATAATTTGTCCTTAGGATCATTATCAGCAGCAAGAACAGCAGTGATCAAAAAGGGTAACCCACCTGAACGTCTTGTAATATACTGTGACATCTTTTGAATAAGATTGAGATTTTCATCAAGCCAGTTCTTTGGTTGAGATAAAAGGCCCTCCCTCTTGTTACATTGAAGACAGCATGAAATAAACGTTGGGTATACAGACGAGAAAGCACCTCTATGTCTGACACTAGCGAGTTGGGTGAGGATCAATTCTCCTGATTTTACGACAAGCTCATTAGTGAACAAATCAGCAGGGCAATGATCCATAAGGGTCTTTAAAAGACCAGCTGATTCTTTGACTGCTCTCCAAGAATAACTGAGGATTACTTGGGTAGCTGGTCCATATTTCTCTTCTAGTGCGGAGTCATAATTAGATTCTAATTCTAGGGGCATGTTTCCTTCTGGAGAGTCATGGCAAAGAATATCTTTTACTATATTCCAAATTTCGATGATTGAGTCGAGAAGCTCTACTACCATAGCTTTCTTTACAATGAAAGTCGAAAACTCGATTGATTCGAAACAATATTTAAGACTGGTATAGTATCCATGAATGGAATTTTCCCTAACTGCAGTAGCAAGGTCTGATTTTGCCATAAGGATCTGGTTTTTAACCATTGTAACCAGGTCTTCTAAATAGCTTGTACTACCAGGGGATATCTGTTGTTCAAGTATGAAAACTAATTCAGAAATTCGGGCACCACAGTCACCCTCTCTACCTCTCATTCCAGCCATCATAGTAGCAGCAGTTTCTTTTAATGAGCTCATTACATTAGGATCACTAAGGAATGGAACATTGCTAGGGGCCATATGAAGTAAATTGGTTGAGCTTAAACGAATATCATCATAAGGGTTAGCAACATTGTCTACCAGGAGACGAATAAGATCCTTTTCATAGATATCAATAGCAAATGGATAAGGCATATGACCCTTTTCGAAGTACTTTTCGTTGACTCCTTCGTCGAGACCAGATTGTACAAGCATCTTCAATAAAGAAATACCAGTGAAAAGAGAGTGGTAAGGAGAGCCGGGACGAAGAAGGCTCTTCAAATGAGAAATAAACCAAATGCAGAAGTTCTTGCATTCTTGTACAATATGAAGGAGTTCATTTACCTTGTCTTGATCATATGCTGGTCTTTGCTGTTGTTTGCGTGCTTCTCTTGCTACAGAATAAGAATAACCTCGGATTCTAAAGAAGAATTGTCGGAAAAGACCATGAGTTTGATATCTGATACCAGCATCAGATTCGATCAATATACTGTTGATTGAGGTCTTAAGTGCATCAAACACAAATAAAGGAATGGGCTTGGATCCTTTAGGGCTGGAACACAAAAGAGACAATCCACCTATTCGAATTGCAGCAGATGAATGGTGCAATAAACCGGTTAACAAAGATCTTTCTAATTTAGAATGCTCGATATCCAAAATTGCCAAATCTTGGGCTACTTTTAAACATCCAACTAAAACTCCCAAAGCATCTTCATCATCAGGAACCCCAGTAAAAGGATTGATCAGAGTATAAACCGATTGTGGATATAACTTGAGCATTTGAGGTAAGAAATATGTAAGAATATGTTTACGAGATTCTGGGTATTTAATTAAAGCATCTCGTAAAATATCACTCCAAGATAATACCCATTCGTTAAGGGTATCCTCATCCTTGACCTTTAAGGATTTATAGGTTGAATTGTAAATGGAGTATAAAGACTTTCCAATAGGGTTAGCCAAAGCATTCGCTTCCATCAAAGGCAATACTTGTTGAGTAAAATCAGTTTCTATGCTGAAAATAAAATCCCCACCTACATGCTTTGCTAAGATATCGATGGTGAAGTAAAGAACCCTCATGGACTTGGGGAACAAAAGCACTCGTTCAGTCCACTTCTTCAACAAAGACACAAGCACATTGTGCTGCCGGATCTTACTCAAAAGTGAAATAATCTTAGTGAACAAATCTTTCAAAGCGTTTCCTAAAGCAGCTCCTGAATCAGTCCAGAAATCACAGACATAATTGAAAATATCATTTGCGTCCTTGTCTGCAACTGTTTTATTGATCTCGTCCTTATGAATATTAAGGCCACAAAGTTGGACAGATCTTTGCAACCATACACTAAGGGTATCTGCAACGGTAGTCTGATAAGATCCAGTTCCTGAAAAATCAAGCAAAGATGTCAGTAGTGGTTGAAACTGATCTTTAAACCTATGAGTTAGTACCAAGTTATAAGCACTATGGAGACTGAAATAAAACTTATTAACCTACCATACAAAATCCAGGTTTTCTGGCTTAGTTTTAACCAATTTATCTCTAATATCAGCACAGTATTGCTCTGATAAAAGGGACATTTTGTTGAAGAATTCACAGAAATACTTGTAGTGAGACTAAGTGAAGTTGGAAAAAAAAAGTTCCAGGAAAAAGCAAATATGCATTACCAAAGATTAAGCACTTAAAACCCAACATGAGGTTATTTAGAATAAAATCAAGTATTCTTTACAAATATGTCTACAATAATATCGGAATTATGTCTATCATATATCTTATTGGTTCTATATATCTAAATATTTGGTTTGGTTAGATTCATGAATAGGTATTGTTTTGTAGGTTCGATGAATAGCGGTAGTTTGAATATCTACGACTCATTTAATCACTAGAAAGTCTTATTAACTTTAGTTCATTAATCCATTGATATCTAGATCATTATATACTGACTCAAAAGGTACAGGAATACTATATACAGAATGCCCAAATTAAGGCAAAGATGCCGATGTAGACTTTAATATATAATTGCCTAACATTACCGGCATTAAATATCAAACAAATATAAAAGGAGGGGGGGTCGTTAATATTAATTCTTCTTGGCAAGAGGGTTTTCCAAAAATCGAATAGGAGCTCTACCACCTTTCTTTCTCTTTACGGGTAAAAGTTCAACAGACTTGGAAGATTTGTAGAAAGTGGATGCCATCTCTTCAACTTGTTGTTCGAATTGAACTTTGGCTTCTTCAGATTCCCCTACTATGCTCTTGACAGCCTTTTCAGTAATCTTATCTAAAGGTTCACCTTGAGCTCTCAATCTAGCAACAATTCTGGCAGTAATGGCAGATCTCATGTCTCTTTTACCTCCTACTAATTCCAAAATGGATTGAGGGGCATTATCACCAGCTCGGTTCTCAAGCTTTAATACTCTGGTGTAACCACCAGTTCTGTCTTTGTATCTAACAGCAATATCATCAAACAATTTGGGCAAAATCTCATTTGGCTTAAAAATGTGCTGTAAAACTCGAGACTTTGCTTCTTCAACATTTGGTGATGCATTCTTTGCTAAAGTGATGACTCGTTCAGCAGCAGCCTGAGCTTCTTTGGCTTTGGCATGAGTAGTAGTAATAGATTCATGCTCAATTAATGAGGTGACTAAGTTTCGAAGAAGTGCCTTTCTATGAGCAGAAGTTCTGCTTAACTTTCGGTATGGCATTTTTGAATTAGTTGACGAAATGTTGAAAATTTGTATCAGTAGATAAAACCTGCCT
The DNA here is from genome assembly GCA_030572735.1 of Sugiyamaella mastotermitis. NCBI lineage: Eukaryota > Fungi > Ascomycota > Dipodascomycetes > Dipodascales > Trichomonascaceae > Sugiyamaella > Sugiyamaella mastotermitis. The sequence continues at coordinate 150,128 of JAJMBN010000007.1, forward strand.
AATATCGCCCAATATTGTTAAGGGTTGGGGTCATGAAATGTGAATTGGGCAAGGGTATATTCTAGAGATGGGAATAACGTTTCAACCAACTTTTTCAGCCTATCAAGGACGTGAACTAGGATTGATAGTATTAACTTCAAAAATGAGCAGGTTATATGGGTTTTTAGGAGGTAAGAACTATTGGAATGGAAATACATTTCATTATAGATGTACTAATAATAGGTGTTATTACTACCAGCTCAGTAGCATACTTGACCGCTCAGGAGTTTCGAACTAATGCTCAAACTATAAGTCGACATCTCCAAGAATCATCCGAAATTCTTGAACAACATGGAAAAGTCAAGCCCAGAGTTCTTGGTATTATTGAATATGACTCACGAGACAATATATCTGAAACTATGAAGGATATATGGAACCACGAAATCACCAGAGCCGTCAACTGGGTTTATTCATTGGGACGATAAATATTTATATGGAAGAGTTAATGACATAATAGAAGTGCATAATTTTGTTCAGGACAGAATATTATTTTTTTTAATATAACACACAAACACACACACACACACAAAAAAAAAATAAAAATAAAAATAAAATAAAATAAAATAATTAATTAATAATATTATAGTTAATTTGAGTCATCAGTTGAAGAAGATTTGATGGTCTTTTCAGACTCTTTCTTTTTGAAATATTTGATGATATCATTTCGAGTCATTATGGACCAGATAGGTGCTACTATTAAAAGTAGGATAGCAATAAGAGATTGGAAAATACCCCAAGTTCTAGGGCTGGTGCCTAACATACATCCACTAAGTGCCCATCCTACAAAATCTGTAAATATCATTTGTTGGCCCTTTTGCAGCTTCTTAATGATTTCTTCAGCTACCTCATCAGGATCTCTAGCTTCAGATGGACCTTCGATAATCTTTGTAATTTCGGGTTTTGTGCGCTCTTCTTCCTCATAACCTTCAGTCTTCATATTTCCTGGAAGGATATTAGTAACTCCAATATTATATGGAATACATTCTTGCCGTAAGATATCGGCCAAAGATCTTATAGCGGCCTTTGCTGGTGCATAGGGCCCATATCCAATAAATGGGAAGATAGCCAATACTGAAGAGCAGAAAATGATATGTCTCTTTTTCTTCGAAATTTCAGCATTGCTTGATCCCCCATTACTAACAATGTGACGTAAAGCAGCATGAGAAAAGTACAATGCTGTATCATATACAATGCTCATGTTCTTCTTTAATACAGCGGGTTCAGTTTCCACTAAAAGAGAAGGAGTTGCTCCTCCAGCACAACAAATTACGATATCAGGAACCTCCTTGATTTGCTCAAATATATCAGCGCATTGCTTAGCATCAGATACATCTGCACTAATAAAGCTGATTTTTTGATCTTCATGGACCTTGTTTGCAGCTATTTTCTCAACCGTCTTCTCTAGCTTGGATACTGTACGAGATACGACAACTACATTGGCACCCCGACGTACAAATTGATCTGCCAATGAAGCACCCAACCCCTGAGAACCACCTGAGATAACAACTAGTTTTCCATCAATTTCAAATGCCATAATTACTATTCAATTGTCTAAATATAAATACTAGAAACACGCGCTATACTCGACATATAAATTAGGGGAACATGAAAGTCTGGGCAAGGAATATTGCTCATGTACGGTTACAGTAAAGTTACGTAACTTATCGTTGCGATAGCAGAGAGTGGAGGACGGGCTTGAACAGCAATCATCATCTCTCGACTCCTGACAAAACAATTCGATATGAAAGTGGCTTATTTCCTATTGGCCTCTTTGACTCCAGTTTTGGCTGTTAAGGAATATTTGTTTCGAACTTGTGATCAAAATCCTTTCTGTAAAAGGAATAGGCATTATGCTGACCGAGTAGGTGAACAGGATCTTACAACCTGGCAAAGTCCATACTCAATTGACCTTGATACCGTGTCAATTGCTAACTCGAAATCTTCGTTTTCTGCCATTGTTCATAAACAAGTTAATGATCTGACCATCAGCTTGCCCCTTACAGTTACAGTTTTAGAAAATGGGGCTGTACGAGTATTTATTGATGAAGAAAACAGACAGAAGGATGAAATCTCTTTATCTAGTGCATTAGTGAATACCGATCGATACAACATCACTGAATGGGCTATCAATGGACCTGAATCTTTGAAAGAAGCTACTTCTGGTGTTGAAGTGATAATGTCAAGCGATGTTATTTCCATTAATTATGCTGAAGGAAATACTGTTGAAATCCAAACTAGTCCTTTAAAGTTTACTTTCTCGAGACATGGAGTTGCCAATGTTGTTTTAAATGGCAAGGGATTACTCAATTTTGAGCATTGGAGATCAAATAGTGATAAGAATGAGGAAGAGATTGTACATCAAATTGAAGGTGAAGAGCCAGTAACTAAGATGGTGTCTAAGCATTTAAACCGTGTTCTTGAACTTGACGATGGATTATGGGAAGACACCTTTGACAACCATAAGGATGTCAAGATTAAGGGACCTGAATCCATTGCCTTAGATATCAGCTTTGAGGGCTATAGCCATGTGTATGGTATCCCAGAGCATGCTGATAGTCTATCTTTAAGACAAACTCGAACTGATGCTGAGGATGGACATAAAGAGCCTTACCGATTATTCAATGTTGATATTTTCGAATATGAGACCAATAGCCCTATGGCCATGTATGGAGCTATTCCTCTAATTCAGGCTCACAAGGATGGACAAAGTGCTGCTGTGTTCTGGGCTAATGCTGCTGATACTTATGTTGATATTGATAAGAACGAACAGGAGGTAACTTCTCATTGGATGTCTGAAAACGGCCTTTTAGATTTATATGTTATTTTGGGGGATAATCCTAAAGATATTACTCGATCTTATGGTGCATTGACTGGTTATTTGGAACTTCCTCAATTACCCGTGATTGCTTACCATCAATGTCGATGGAACTACAATAGCCAGGACGATATTTTAGATGTTACTGAAAACTTTGATATACATGAAATCCCTTATGATGTTATCTGGCTTGATATTGAATATACTGATGAAAAGAAGTATTTCACCTGGAAGGAGGCCGACTTCCCTGATCATATGGAGATGTTACATGAGCTAGATGCAACTAAGAGAAAGTTGGTACCAATCATTGACCCTCATATTAAGGTTGCTAAGGATTACGATGTCTATGAGGAGTTGAAGAGTAAGAATTTGGTTGTCAAGAATGCTAAAGGAGATCAATTCAAGGGACATTGTTGGCCGGGTGAATCTAGCTGGATCGATACTTTCAATCCTGAAGCAGTCGAATTTTGGGGACAACAATTTTCTACTAGCAAGAGCTTTGCTGGAGATGCTCTTAATGTTCATATTTGGAACGATATGAATGAGCCATCTGTTTTCAGTGGTCCAGAGACATCTATGCCTAAAGACAATATCCATTTTGGTGGCTGGGAACACCGAGATGTTCATAATCTAATGGGTCTTACATTCAATGCTGCTACTAAGAATGCCCTTGATTTGAGATATGATTTTAAGCAACGACCCTTTATATTAACCCGATCATTTTTTTCTGGTTCTCAAAGATATGGTGCTATGTGGACTGGTGATAATATGGCCAAGTGGGAGTACTTGGAACAAGCTACTCCTATGTTACTTACATCAGGATTATCAGGTATGCCATTTTGTGGTGCAGATGTTGGTGGGTTTTTTGGAAATCCTAGTGAGGAGCTTTTGACTAGGTGGTATCAAGCAGGTGCATTTTATCCATTCTTTAGAGCCCATGCACATATTGACTCAAAGAGAAGAGAGCCATATTTATTTGCATCTCCATATAACACCACTATTAATGCTGCTATCCGTCTTAGGTACAGCCTTTTACCTACTTTTTATACTGCATTCCATAAGGCTTCAGTTGATGGTTCACCTATTCTGCAACCTTTGTTCTATGTGGTACCCAGCAATGCAGAAACTTATGCTATTGATGATCAATTCTTTGTTGGAGATTCAGGAATTTTAGTCAAGCCTATCACTAAAGAAGGAGCTACTTCTACTGAGATCTATCTCCCTGACGATCAAGTTTACTATGATTATTTTGATTATACTGCTTACCATGGAACTGGTAATGTCAAGATCGAAGCTCCTTTGGAAAAGACTCCAATTCTTGTGCGGGGCGGGCATATCCATGCTAGAAAGGATAGATATCGAAGATCATCTACTTTGATGAAGAATGATCCTTATACCTTGATCATTGCTTTGGATAAAGATGGAAATGCATCTGGTGAGGTTTACCTTGACGATCAAGAGAGCTATGAGTACCGAAAGGGTTCATTCGTTAACCAGAAGCTTACATTTACTGGATCCACATTGACTGCATCACCTACATCTGGTTCTTCACAGGCTGCTGATGAATGGTTTGCAAAGATCCCTATTGAAAAGATCATCATCGTCGGTCAAATAACGTCTTCGTCTGCAGTTATCAACCAAAATGGTCAAAAAAGGACTGCTGAAGTTATTAATACCAGTTCAAACTCTATCACTATCAGAAACCCTAGAGCCGAAATTGGGTCATCTTGGACTATTGAGCTCACCAAATAAGTTTGAGAAAAATTCTGTAATCCCTGATCTGTGGTCTGTCATCTGTGGTCTGTGATCTGTGAGCTGCATATATAAGTCTGGCAGCACTGATTGCTTCCTTGGTGTCATTTTTTATTCAACGTTTTATTATAAAGTACTTGGTAGTTCCTGTAAGATTTACATTTTCTATTATGGAAATTAAATAAAATCAAATAATATTAAAATTATTATTAGCCTTCCGTCCTCTTGTCGTCAAATCCGTCCTCGTTATAAGATTATTTCTTACTGTCAGATAAAAATGCGCATATTCCTAAACAGGCTTCATACCCTTGTTACCCCAGTAACCACTCACCACACCGCCTCCCGCGTAAAAAGTACTTTACACGTTTCTCATGATTGTTCATGATTTAGCTATTTTTGACCAATATTTCAGAATATAGTTGATTGATTTGTGGTTGAGGCAACAGTGTGCTGGAGTCATTGTAAACCTATCATTTTTTGTTAATATCGCGGTTCTTTTGTGATACCAGAAACCGGGTTACTAGTTTAGCTGGATTGTAAATATCTCTAGAATTTCGCTTATACCAAAAGGTTGGCACAACGACAGGGCACAGATAGAATCCACGAAAAGTCAAAGATTTAGATATTGATCCACGTTAGGTTTTCTGATAAAATAGCAGGATAAAATATCACGACGATCGTTTATACTTTTGGTTGCTTGAACTGACGAGTTATTTTATTTTGGATATTGTGTATAAAATAGAGGAACGTATTCGTTTGAAAAACTAGCATTTGGTGGCATTGTTCAATTTTTTTTTTTTTCATTTGAGTTTTTTTTTTTTTTTTTAATTTTTTATTATTGTTATTATTTGGATATTTATTTCATTTTGATTTTCCCTAGACTATAATATATTTAATCCAAGCTTTGAAAATGGGTATGGACGAAGATAAATACATTGGCCTTGGCTTGGCCATCTCAAGTTCTCTTGCCATTGGAACTTCATTTATCATTACTAAAAAAGGGTTGATGTCTGCATCTAGTCATGGTTTTGAAGGTGATGGATTTGAATATTTAAAAAACCCCATTTGGTGGGCAGGTATGTTGACAATGGCTATCGGAGAAATTGCTAACTTCGCTGCTTATACTTTTGCTCCTGCTATTTTAGTGACTCCATTAGGTGCATTATCAGTTATTATTGGTGCTGTTTTGGCAGCTATCTTTTTAAAAGAAGAGTTGGGTATCTTGGGCAAGATGGGATGTGCTATCTGTTTAATCGGATCTGTTATTATTGTATTACACGCTCCCCCAGACAAGGACGTTCAAACTGTAGATGAAATTCTTGATTACGCTGTGCAACCTGGTTTCTTATTTTACGTTATCAGTGTTGCAGTATTTGCTACATTTATGATTTACAAGGTTGCCCCGAGGTATGGAAGAAAAAACCCTATGGTTTATGTGTCAATTTGTTCTACAGTCGGTTCAGTATCTGTTATGTCTATTAAAGGATTCGGTATTGCTGTTAAATTGACTTTTGCTGGAAACAACCAATTTACTCATGCTTCTACCTATGTGTTTGCCATTGTTGTGGGTTGCTGTATTGTTACTCAAATGAACTATTTCAACAAGGCTTTAGATCAATTTGACACTTCAATTGTTAACCCTCTTTATTACGTTACTTTTACTACTGCTACTTTATGTGCATCTTTTATCCTTTTCAAGGGTTTCAATACTTCTGATACTGTCAATGTTATCTCTTTGATTTGTGGATTTTTGATCATCTTTAGTGGTGTCTACTTGCTCAACATCAGTAGAAAGGATCCTGATGGTAGCAATCTTATGGCACTTAAGTCGGTCGAAGGTATGCCAATGGAAAACACTATTGCCGGCATCCAAACCAGAAGAAGTTTACAAATGCATAGGCGAAGTGACTCTTTACGCCATTATGACTCTGAAGAAGCTTTTGGTTTAACTGCTTTAGATGAAGAATTCCCTAGCGATTTAGACGAAGATGACACTAGCCGTGGTAGTCCTCGTCAGACTACTAAGCGAACTACTGCCAGTGGTGCAAACGAGAGCCTGTTACGATATTCACGAAATGCCTGATATGAAAAATAATAACAAAAACTATCTTGATATAATTGAATAAATACATATAAATACTAGATGTTGGAATTGAAACTGTCTATATGGAATCTTTCACTTCCGGGTCTGCATTTATACCTTAATATTAACGTGGGTTTATGTCATACATTTCTTTTAATCGCGTATTACTATCGACTTGTAGAAAATAAGTTATTAATTGTAATAAATAAATCATATATAAATAAATATCAGCTACTGGTTTCAGCGCTGCTGTTTTCACGATTTTCAGTCATGTTATCAGAACCATTAGATTCATTAGGATTCTCTTCAACGTCTGTGGCCAAAATCCTTGCGTATTTTGCAACTAGGCTCCATTCCATTTCCTGTTTGCATTTCGGACAAACTCCAGTTAAAGGAATGATGGATTTTGGATCATCTTTCAAAAACAAACGTGCCATTTCAGTTAAAGGAGCAGAATAATCACAACTTATGTTTAGGCAATAAGCCATAAATGACCCTGTTATTGGAACAATGGTTACCCCAGCCTCTGACTTTTTAGATATAAAATCGTGTTTCATGGTTTTTGATATGCTACCTTTCATGATCTGTGAAAGTTTTCCTCCTCCTATAGGCTCATCATCATTGAGTCGTAGATCGATATCAATCTTAATATAACTGGGAATATCAATTTTAAACCTATTTTTATTCCAGCAATCCAAAGCAGATTGTTCAAATATATGTACAGTAAGTGGGAACTTGGAAAATGCTTGTGAACCAAGAAGTAGTCGCATGTCGCGAGTTCTTTGATCTATTGATCTTGATGGAGATTTCATCTTTAGGCTTTCTCTAGTATCTGTAGATATATGCCTAGTTCTATGAGCTTTCTGCCATGCACTTTCAAATTGCAATGCTGCTATATTTGACGGGAACCCACTCACAATACAAATCATCTTCCAGGGACGTTTTGTAAGCAATTTCGTCCGATATGCTCCTCCTTTGATGTAGCCATTATGTTGACGAAGCCGACGATATGGATTAGGAGTGGATCCAATATAGAATGATTTCGGCTGAGGTGTCGACTGTAAAAGATAGCAGCAGTAAAAGTCTGTCCAAGTCATTAGATACTAAAAGGTTTAAATTAATAGATTAATTTCGACCCCTGTAAATAATGTTAGTTCTCCACAACCCTATAGACCAAGCAATTACGCGAACTGTATCTCAACTCGGTTAAATATTGATCAATATATTAGTAGAGTAAACATATAGTGCTACTTATATTTAATAAAGATATGTTTTATTTTGTTCGTAGATGGTGGTTTTGGCTAATTGTCTTTTTTTTTTCTTTTTTTTTTTTTGTTTTAAGGCTGTGTTATGTCTGTCATCGATGAATGTCTGTCTAACTTTAAAAATACGATCCTTGTCGTCATTTTTCTGTGAGATCAGCTACATTCATATAAACCAGTTTATAAGTTTATTCTTATATGTTTACTTCCTGTAACTAAAAATTCTCTGGAGGTTGATCAAATAACTGATCAAGATGTCGTCATAAACCACTTAAAATTAGAATACTTTACAGAAACAAAATTCTACAACATCGGAACACTTAACAATTGTTTTTTTTCAAAATTCCATGTAGTTTAAATAAGAGCTGTTAATGAATAATTAAATGAATTTCTCTATTGAACAAGTGCCAGCACTGACACCGAAGCACGATTTTAATTTTCAGTTTTTGTAATATTTTAATTGTATCATTTTAGATATCATCAATATCCAACTTGTCATCACCCTCCTCATCGTCATCATCGTCATCGTCGTTATCGAATTCGAAGTTGCACTCTTCATCGGATCCTTGTCCAAATCTGTCGGCTTCATTGATTCTAGCACTCTCTGGCAACTCACCTTGAGCCTTCAAGGCACGAGCTTCATCAGGGTGGTACTTGAGAATAACATCAGCTTGATCATCTTGGAAATCTCTCAAGGAAACTAAAATAATATCACCTTGAGTAACCCAGACCTTCTTTCTCATCTTTCCTCTAATGTGAGCCAATCTTCTAACTCCATCAAAGCAACTGGCGTCGAGTCGGCCGTTACCAAGCATCTTGGTAACTTGAGCATATTCTTGACCTTCTTCCTTAAGAGTAAGCTCTCGCTTAATGCTCTCGTTCTCGTTCTTTCCTCTACGTCTGTTTTTACCTCCTTTTCCCTTATTCTTAGGCATTGTTAATGATAAGTGATTATCGCAGGGATACCGTCACGAAAAAAATTTAATAGATTAACAGATCAGGGTAATGGAATTTTTACAGTGGCTAATTATATCCCTACCCTGATCCATTGCTAAAATGGCTATCCATGACATGAACTAAGCATTAAAGAAACTTACATGTGTTTTTGAATCTTTTATTTATTTATTTGTTATTATTTATATATTTATTTATTTCTGGTGTTCCCCTTATGTGTATTATAGTGTTGGTTTAAGAAATGGATCCTTTTGAAGCTCGACTACAATTTATAAAAACACTTCAAAGGCTGAATGCTTCAGCAGAAGCAAATGAAAATGCAGTTCAGTTTTTAATCAAGAATGCAGATTTAACCGAGGATTTATATTCATGTATATTAGAAGAGTTGGATAAGTCATCTATCAATGTTCGGTTAAATATCTTCTATTTTTTGGAGACTTTGGTGTGTGATAACTTCGCAAAGCAAATATCTGATTATCAGAAGTGGATATTGCGAGATTTTGATACTATCCTTGATAAAGTTGTTCCATCAACAAGAGTTGGTCTGGTTAATCTAAGTGGAGCTAAAACAATAGTTGATAATATGATATCAAGTCAGAAGCTTTCAGACCAAGTTGTTATTAAAGCGAAAGAAGTTTTAGAAGAGAGACAGCTGTTGCAAAGTTCCGTGCATGAAGGTCCTTTGGATACGATAAGAGAAGAATCGGCTGAGCTACAACAAGCTAATAATAGTATTAATAATATAAATAATAATTATTCTATTGAAAGCCCGTCGGGTGAACCGGGATCGGGTGTAGTGGTCCCTAATACTGATGTTAGTTCTACAGGTGGAAGCCTTGCTCGAAGAAGACCAATTGTCGATAAACCAGCAAATGAAAATGAATTGGCAAAAGAGGAAATTTTGAGAAGAATGAATGAAGATCGAGAACGAAGTAAACGAGTCAAAGAAAATATATGGGCTGTGGATTACCAGTCAAATCCATTTAGTGAGTTTGAATTACTATGGAGCCGAGCTGAACCATTAACAGCACTTGATTATGAACAAATGAAAGAAGATAACGATATTGCATCATCAAGTATCAATCTACGTGTACTGATATGATACTAAAATAATAATATAATAATATAATATAATATAATATGATATAATATAATATAATAATTCATAAATAGCCTTTTGGTCATTATACCCTTAGCAATGCTAAAGAGTGGAGTTCGTTGAAATCCAGCATCAACTGATTTTTTTTTCTCTTCTTTTAACCATATAAATATATTTAAATTCTTTTTTTCTTTCAGTTAAAAACTAAACTCTCCTTTTAGGATTCGTTCTGCAATAGGCGTTGGTGGCCTGTTGAACGTAGCAATACTATGCCGTCTAAGAGTTTCTCGTTGTTGTGTCTTTGGCATTTGAGTAGCTTCATCTTCATAGAAAGGGTCTTCCAAGTATGTAGGACTAAATTTGATTGCTACAGAATTCTTGCGATGATGATGTCTAGTACATACACTGGGATCTTGACACTCAGAGCCTGCCGATAATGCTCTATGAACGGTGACTGGTGAGATAGGAGAAGAAAGTGAAGAAGGAGGGCTAACCATTTGGGCTACCCCAGGATTTTGGATGGCAACAGGTGATGCATGAGTTGATTGAGGAGATGCAGAAGGAGATACTGGGAAATTAGTTGGTCTTATATGTTGGTAGGCTGAAAATGCTGGAGATATCATTAGGCTACGAGGGATTTCCAATGATCCCTCGGATCCTTTTCTCGATCGAGGTCCAGTAGGTGGTGATAATGGGTACCCATACATTGGGCCTATGTTGATGTTCTTAGTATTCAGGGTTATGTTCTTGTGATTATCTGAAGGGGGTGTAGTAGGAATTTGATTTTTTACAGACATAATTTAACTTTGTTTTGTGTATTGTAGAAATAAAATAAATGATCCCTCCCCACATATTTATATTTATTTATCAGGGAGTTGCTTTTGTGCAGTCCTTGTGTTGGCTAGGCACTAAATTTTAGTCTCCATTAAAAAAATAAACTTGTTTAAGGCAAGATAATCTAAATTTACTGCTTGTGTTAGTGTTTGATACCCCAAACACAGATTGACCCGGCCTGTGCACAACTGGGATCAGCTAACTAAAAGTTTACTCCGCCCTATTTCTGCTAGCGGCGCAGACATCATATGTTGCTGGTTGGGGGTCTCAGTTCACTGATGGAGTGATTAATGGAATTTTCGTTTGTCACTGGACACCTTCTGATTTGGAAGTTTATGTTTTGTTAGTCGAGGTAATTCCCGAGTCTCGAAACCCGACAAGCTTAATCCAGTTATTGTCAAAATCTGGGAATTAATAATCTGCTGATTTTCTTAAAGGTTATTTCCCCGGAACAGTTTTTGCCGGGTACCTGAGCTAGACAAAACAAATAAATTATAGGAGTAGCTTTTACAAGTGATTCTAACATAATATTCCCTGATAAGGAATAACTAATCCTTCTGAAGAATAGAAAGGAAAAGGGCATAAAGCAACTAGTGTACACAAACGGGCTGCTAGCGCCTCCATATTTTTTTTTCTGTTTCCGGAGATTCTATAACCCTTAATAAAGACCCATAATTACTCAAATGTAACTTGAAGCAACTAATTAATTTTGTGAGGGGGAAACTGTTGGATGTTGGAACCCCTATTGAGATACTTGCTTAATGGATTATTGGCCGTGTCTTGTTGCTTCAGTTTACCTATTTAACTGTTTAGGTAGCTTTGTTTTGTGCAGGAAACTAGCTCAGATAAGAAATTACTCAAACCACTTGGCTCTATCAGTCATTTATTAAAGTTTTGCGAATTCTTATCTATAGTCTTCTGACCTCGTCATACATGCCGATCAACAAATGGCAGTAGTCAGCGATTACCAATTTCCTATAAGAATGGTTGAAATAAATTTGGATTCAAAGTATATGATTTTAGTTTTATATTAATCAAATTAGGTTTATTATTGCTGTTCCTTGTTAGTAATTCATCTGAATTATAGTTTTTCTCCCTCCCCCTATCACCAACTCGGGTGTTTAACCGCCAATAGCATATTGAAGATGTAGTTCGTAAGTACTATGCAACTCACCCCTGCTGGATGTCTTGAAGTGGAGAAACTCTCGATCGGTCGCCTGTTTCACTAAGGTGTAGTCCAAGTGTAAAATTTTGCGGGGAAAGATGAGGGGATGCACTTTGCTTGCCGAGATACAGCATGCATACTGTCAACTAACAAGCTTAAGGTGCATTTTAGATTTAGCACAAACTGATCCTCTCATTTACAACAAATACAAGGGCATTTATCGTGATTTAAAATTATTTTATTTCTCGATCAAATAGTTTAACTAAACTCGTACCATTGCTGCTGTAAGTAGAACATTCAACAAGCCGTTTGTACCCTCCAAGTTCCACTTAGCCAAAGTGCCATGAGTCCCTACGGATACTGTACAAACTGTAGAAATATCTTGTTGCTTGTTAGAGGCCCATTCGTAGAGCTTATCATAAGTCTCAAATGCACTCTCTGTGCCTAAAGATGCTACAAATAACAACCCTAGACTTTCTAATCCTACTCGCTTAACTTCTCGTTCAAATATATAGTTGACTGCATGCAAATCAGTGACATCATCTCTACCAATCACCACTTTTCCTCCATCTACCAGTCTAGCATGGATATGGTTTTTACCAAATGCATCATTTATATGGTTGACAAATTCTCCAATGATAACCTCAGCCCTATCTGGATCCTGGTCCTGTAATGAAGATACATCAAAATAAATATTAGTTTCATTTGCAACGACTTTAGACCCTTGCATTCGTTCCGTCATAGTTTCAAGCATAGGTGCCACCAAGCTATAAATCTCTTTTAACGCATTCGCATCTACGAATCTAACCCACTTTTCTTGACCGCAAGGTCGCACAAATGCTCCCCCCTCTGCAATCAATCCAATATTGCTGACTCGCTTAAAGTTACGGTCTAAACTGCTTCGAGATTCCCGGCTCATCACATAAACAATATTGTTAGGGTCGGATACCAATTCTGTCAACACCATGATCTTTCGTTGAGGCGAGATGTAACTAGTTGAATTTGGTGCTGCGGAGTGTAATAATCCAGTAGGAGATGGTGAAGCTGCTGAGTAGCTACTTATACTTCTAGTAGCAATTGGACGACCTCCTTTATTCAAGGCTGCTCCCAACATACTAAGAGAAGTGGAACTAACGCTACGAGCAAATCCGGAATCTGTTGCATCAAGATTTAAAAAGAATAGCCGGTATTTATCTTCTCCAATGGATTTATATTGACGCAAGAAACTAGACTTGTCAAGTCTGCCCTTAGTATCCAATCTACGCCGTTGATCTTCTTCCCAAGCTGTCTCAACTGCACCCACAAACTTTGAGACCCAAGTAGCACTACTATTATTGATAATATAATTGTGCAAGTTATTCCAGCGGAACTGGCGCTCTAATGAAGGCATACTTAAAGCTTTCAAAAATGCATCTACCATCTCGCTTTTATCCCATGGGTTAATTAACAATGAATCTGCGCCCAATACTGAAGCAGACCCAGTAAACTCACTCAATATCAATGGACCATAATTCTTATTACAGTACAGATATTCATGACATGTAAGATTCATGCCCTCTCTAAGCGAAGATACAACAAAAGCGTCTGCCTCAATCAACAATGCTAAATACTGTTCAAAGTCAATTTGCTGCTGTAAGAACAATACAGGTTGGGTAGCTGTCAAGTCCTCTTTCATCGAGTTGATTCGATCCACAATTGAATATATTTCCGTTTCAATTTCAGACTCAGCTATATCTGATGGTGCTACTTGCACTAGTACAGCCTTCTCTATCCATTCAGGATACTTTTTAAGGAATTCCTCATATGCTAATAACTTTTGCTTTACGCCTCGAATGCTATCTAACTTGTCTCGCGAAACAATCAACTTCAAATCAGGCCATCTATCTCTAATCTTCTTTCTCCAGTTTATAACTTCTTCATCTTTAACTAAGTTATCCAGGCTGGGAACATCAACTCCAATAGCACAGTTGACTACCGATACAAATTTACTATCAAACTTTATTCCTTCCGGGTTTGTATCCACCGCCAATATTCTATTACATGTTTGCAAAAAGTGTCTAGAGTATTCAGCAATTTGAAATCCAATACAGTTAGCACCCAGCATTCCCTCTAAGAATTGCTTTCTAGCTGCCAAACAACGGAATACCTCACTGGATGGGAATGCTACATGTAAGAAAAATGCAATATTAGCATTAGGCAACTTTTGACGAACCAAAGATGGTACCAACATTAAATGGTAATCATTAACCCATACAATATCCCCTTCTTGATAATTCTCAACGATCTTATCAGCAATAGCTTGGTTTAAATTACTATAATGGACCCAAGAATGATCTTCATATGCTTTGGATTTTGGATTATCAGGAATCTGATAGTGCAATGTAGGCCACAGTATCTGCTTACAATAATGAGTATAATGTCCTTCAAACGTAGCATCAGGTACATATACAGGAATACTATCATAATTAGCAATAAATTTGGCCTCAATCTCGGCCTTTTTCCGTTCACTAAGGGCATCAGTAGGCATACCAAGAGTTCCAACCCATAATTTACTCTTAATAACACCTTCAGCTTCAGCTCTTTTGATAGCATTACGCAAACCACCATTCCCACCTATTTGGTTTTCAACCTTCCAAGCAGAGTCTTCAAATAAAGGACTAGATTCATTGATGCTATTACGATGACTGCTAGTGCTAAAAGAATTTTGTCTCTTCCTAGAAATAGATCGTTCTCTCTCTCGAACCTTAGACACCTCTGGATTTTGAGGTCGCTTAGGCAGTTTGCTGTCTGTAGCGACTTTTATGCTCTTTGAATCCAAACCTCCAGTCTGCTTTGATTTGGCTAATGGTGAAAGAGATTTTGCAGGAGTCGGGGATACTGCTCTTGAAGGAGGTTGAAGAAGTGGTTTTCTCAATGCTTTGCGTCGAGTCTCTATTAAATCGCTAGAATCGATATCATATTGAAAAAGTGGAGATGCACTATGCTGAGGTATATGACTATTTTTTGATGATACGCTTGTCACAGACGGGTTGGAAGTTGGAATATTCAATAAAGAGTCCCTATTAATAATAGAAGCAGGTGTTGCTGCAGTTGGGGTAGGCAGAAATGAGCAAGATGCATTGCTACTGCTTGGGCTGACAACACCTGCATTTCCAGAATGAGCACCAGAGCTTAAACTAGAGGTAGTCGAGCTACCAGTTCTTGCTTGAGTCAGCGAATCAATAATTCCTGGACCAGAATATTTGATCGAGGATTTAATTGAATCTCTAGATGATTCTTTTAATGTGGCAGCACTTGTAATATCAATTGGACCAGTTATGGGTTCACGAAGCAAGCTCGAACCTAATCCTCCATTAGAAGAAACAGAACTTGAATCCAAATCAAAATTTACCGTATGAGGTAAAAACCTTTTAGTTAGAAATCAATATCACCTCACTATTATTAGAATGAATACATACAAAGATGCTACAATCAAAGTCATGACAACACGAAGCACAAAATAACGAACTAAGAAAGAAATAAAAAATTACCGACCGGATTCAAATTAAACTATTAGTTGTACCAACTTTAAAGGAATGTTAATCCAAGTAACTCAATTTGGATGATACCTTTTTTTTATGTTTTATTTTTGGTGGCTTCAGCAAAATGTACCGATTTAAACCAAAAGTCTTGTCCGATAACTGCACACTCGTTTTGAAAATTGATTGTACGCTCAATTGCAAAAACGTACAGAAAGCAGTCTAGTTTTATAGGCGATATGGGATAATTGGATTACTCAATTTCACGTTGTCGCCCGCACTCAAAGCAGCAAATAAAATATCGGTGAGGATTTAGGCGGGATAAATAGATTCAACCATGATATCATTCAACCGATGTTATGCTAGGCTATCAGTATATTTATATTACCCATGTCTATTGAGGTTAGGGTCCTAATAGACGGCTGTAGGTATTTTCAACTGTCTATCTAACTTTAAACAAAGCTATGCAACTGTCTAAACAGCAACTAACTGACCAAAAAGCAATTTCTAGAAAAATATAATCCATTTGTTAATTTCCATTTCAAGTATCTTTGCATGTTAGTAAGCGATTACCGGAATAACTTTTGTACGTCTTTCCAGATTTTTATTTCGATTTTTTTCCTCTTATAGTCTAGACCCATTACATTCGTTTAACTTTTGAGGGGTGATAGTTTCTTTTTTGTTAGTTTAACATTAGTTTAGTTAAAACCTTCAAGTGGCCACACCATTGGAAACAACCATCTATAGGAACTGTGTAACCTTAACGACAGGATATGGCAAGCAGGAGGAATTCTTTTGGCTACAAACCAAGATAATATTTTAGCTTTAGTAGTTGGTTATACCATTATATGAGACCAATGAAGGGTCTATTAGTTTTATAGAGTTTTATAAGTTTGTAGAGGGTTTCTCTAGTTATGTAGTTGGACATAGAACCACTGTTGTTCTTCTAAGTTTTTTTCCGTTGAAAATATACCCTCAATAGGAATCCTCCATACTTGATCCATATTCTGTAGCATCTAGTTTGTTTGAGGACTTCTGTTAAACTTAGTCCAGTATCCGGGTATGGTTGCATTGATTGCCGTTAATTCCTGATCTAGTTGAGAAGCCTAACAGTAGGCTTGTAACAATACAGCTCATTTAATAGGGTAAAACACGCAATTATATAATTTTACAGATTTGAATAGTTTCAAGCAAAAAAAAATTTTATTTATTTAAAATATAAAGTATAAAAAGGTGCCATTTAGTGGTAAAAAAACCGCCGTCTGTTGCTGTGTGATCCAGCCTATTGGTGTAATAGCGTAATAACAAGTTACCTTAGATATCTAGAGCCTATGGCACAAATGTAACCTATAATAATACATATTTATAGCCAAATGTTGCAAATTGCTGAATGAGCTGGATTCCACCTCATCACATTCATACTACTAAATCTACATCGAAAAAATGTTAATATTCATAATTTAATATTATTATCACTAATAAGCAATACTTATAAGGAAGGTTCTGTTCCAAATGTCATTTTATTTTTGACAGGATAAAAGGGAATCAAAAAATCATGGCAAGCTAATTACCTTAAAAAAATTCGTAAGACATGAAATGTAGAAGAAAATAAAATACAAGTCAATCCAATCAACCAAATGACTGGATAAAAATAAAAAAAAAATGAAAAAAGTATAAGAAATATACAAAATCCATAACATATACACGTTAAAGGGTATTAAGGAAACGGTTCAAGAAGAACATAATGTAAAAGAAATCATCAAAATAAAAAACCCAACCGAGAAATAAAATATGAGGAATAACAATTTTCAGACTAACTGTCTCTCCAAACTGTTAGCAGAGCATGATTATTAAAAATTAGAAATTAAGAAATTTAAATAAGAAGGGCGAAAGCACCAACGGCCATCAAGAGACCAGAGGCGACAATGTGAGAAGCACCGGAAGAGGCCTCGACAGAAGGAGAGGAAGCACCAGTTTCAACAGCAGAGACAGCAGGTTGAGCAGAAGAACCAGCAGCAGAACCAGCAGCGGCAGAACCAGCAGCGACGGAAGAACCAGCAGCGGCAGAACCAGCAGCGACGGAAGAACCAGCAGCGGCAGAACCAGCAGCGACGGAAGAACCAGCAGCGGCAGAACCAGCAGCGACGGAAGAACCAGCAGCGGCAGAACCAGCAGCGACGGAAGAACCAGCAGCGGCAGAACCAGCGGCAGCAGTAGAAACAGCAGCAACAGTACCAGCGGGACTGGCAGCAGCAGTAGCAGCAGAACCAGCGGTAACAGTAACCTCTTGGACAATGGTGCTGTAGACAACAGTTCCCTCAGAGGTGTAAGCAATGACGGCAGTGGTCTCAGTCTCACAAGGAACAGTGACAGTAACTTCCTCAACAACAGTGGTGTAATAAGTAGTACCAGCAACAGTTTGCTCCTCGCAAGGAACAGTCTTGGTGGTAGTCTCAACAATGGTAGTGTAGACAACACCAGGAGTGTAAGTAGGCTCAACAACAGGGACAGTCGAACAAGGAACAGTGACAGTAACGTCAATCACCTCAGTAGTGTAAACAACAGAACCCTCAGAAGTAGAACAAGGAACAGTAACAGTGGTAGCAATTACCTCAGTAGTGTAGATAGTCTCGTAAGAGGTAGTCTTGTGATCCTCACATGGGCAAGTAGAGATGATCTCAGTAGAGTACTCAATAACGGTAGAGGAGCCAATGACAGTGGTAACAGGAACAGTGGTGTACAAGTAAGAGGCAGTAGTACCAGCAGAAGTGGTAACAGTACCAGTAGAAGCACCAGAGGTAGAAACACAAGACCAGACGGCAAAGTCAGTACCCCAAACCTTGTTAACAGCCTCAATAGCAGCAACGAGATCAGCAACCTCACATTGGAGAGAAAACTCGGTGACGAGCTCGTCAGCAAGGGTGTAAAGGTCAGTAAGTTGGGCAACAACATCAGAAGTAGCGTTACCGGCTTGGAGAGCAGCAGCATTGCTGTCGTAAGCATTGAAAATATCAGCGATGGATTCAGTGACATTAAGGGCAGCGGCGAGAGTAGCACCAGTGGCATCAGCTCTCTTGAGACTTAAACCGAAGACAGAGAAGATGTCAGCAATGACCTTAGCAACATCACACCAGTAAGTCTCGAAAGCAGGGACAAGGGTAGGAAGGACAGGCTTACCAACGACGAAACCGAAGAGAACTCTGTGAAGAGCCAATTGACCCTCGTAAAGAGTGTGGAGGTCAGAATCAAGAGAACCAGGGTTACCAGAAGTACAAGAACTAGGGAGACTAGTAGGAGTAGAGGTGGTGGAAGCAGAGCTGGAAGGAGCAGAGCTGGAAGCGGCAGAGCTGGAAGCGGCAGAACTAGAGGCAGCAGAGCTGGTGGAGTTGCTGGAGCTGACAGGAGCAGAAGAAGCAGCAGAGCTGGTAGAGTTGCTGGAGCTGACAGGAGCAGAAGAAGCAGCAGAGCTAGAGGCAGCAGAGCTGGTAGAGTTGCTGGAGCTGACAGGAGCAGAAGAAGCAGCAGAGCTAGAGGCAGCAGAGCTGGTAGAGTTGCTGGAGCTGACAGGAGCAGAAGAAGCAGCAGAGCTAGAGGTAGCAGAGCTGGTAGAGTTGCTGGAGCTGACAGGGGCAGTAGACTCAGCAGCAGATGAGGAGGCAGTAGAAGCAGCAGTGGAAGCAGAAGTGCTGGAGACAGAAGAGCTGGTAGAGTTGACAGAGCTGGAAGCAACAGAAGAAGCAGCAGAAGAAGCAGCAGAAGACTCGGTGGTAGAGATAGAGCTGGAGGAAGAGCTTGAAAGAGCACTGGAGATGTCGGAAACAACAGTAGAGGAGACAGCAGTGGAAGAGTTGGAGTAAGCACTGGAGCTGACATTAGAAACAGAAGAAACAGCTCTCTTGATCAACTGGTTCTCAGGAAGCTCAGGGTACTTGATGGCAGCTTCTTGAGCAGCACCGAAGAAAGATAAAGCATTGACAGAAATGCAAGCTGCGGAAACAGCAGCGATTTGAAGTAACTTGACCATTGTGATATTAGTTTCGCTTTAATCGAACAGTAACGAATGAACTTTTTTTATTAAAAAATAAAGCGAAGGTCGGCGATGGATACTACGGATTCACACAGAACTTAAGAAAAACAATAAGCGCGCATCCAATGGTTTATATAGTTTCTTTCATTTAAAAATCTCTTTGCCTGAAAGTGGAAATGACATATACCTAGTTTGCCTTGAAGCGAATGCGATATCGAGGCATTCCAAAAAGGAAGTATGCTACCAAAAGCAAAGATACATAAAGCGCAAAAAAAAAAACTATGGAGGAAAAAGAAACGCAAACACAGGAATGGTTGAGGAATATCTGGAATAACTAAGTATATTGTGATATAAAAAATAGAATATTAGTTTCTTTTTTTTACCTAATGGAAAATCCTATATGCAATGCAGTCAATATGCATCTTGGACTTATTGCTTTTTTAATAGCTGCAGAGAAGAGCATTCGGTTAAATTGAGTAAATATCAACAATAATAGGGTTGTCGTAATTATCAACAGCAATGATTTTCCATAGCCAGTCGCCAGGTTAATAATAGATTGGCTTGGCAACCAAGCAGGTCTGGGCACAAAACGGGCCTGTGTAAGCTATCAAAAGCTAAGTTAACGGTTAAGTTAGGCCATAGCAAATGTGCTTATGGAACCAGATCATTACTGAGACGGTCCTTTATTCAAGATATACTGACACTCAATTCCGAGGCGGTGGTAGTTTTTTTGGCATGAGCGACAATACAGTAAGTAGATTGGATTCTACCGGTCACCGGCGGTACCTGCTCATCAAACGGAGTTTTCTAGGTGCCCTAGGTATGAAACTGCTCTAGACATTATCGTTGATGAGTGGTCCTGGGAAATACGATTGGTAATAGCTTGACCTTTTTGGGTAATACCGATCTAACTACTGTATTCATAGGTAAGTGAATAATAATCTAATTGGCTTAACCTGATTTGAAGTCGAGCCTGACAATAGATTTGGAAAGTAAATATTATTTATTACATGACTCTGTGCACTAATCAAGATACATGTTATTATAGGCCTATAGATCTATGCCTTCAATAACTGCGTAGAAGTGTTAACTCAGTAGGCGCTATTTGTTTTTCCTTCAATAGTGTCATCAACGCCACAGGGGAGTACCTATTAGTAGTGGTGAGAATCAAGGAGGCAGGCTTTATTGCATTAACTGCCCACAGTAACTTACGTTAGACACAAGCTGGAACATTCCAGTAGTGACAGAACTACCTGAACGCTGCATTGATAGCGGTTATATATCAGAGTTTCAACTATTCAATTCGTAGTTAGAGTATTGAATTAGCATTTTTAAATCTAGATATAGCTAGTGACCGCATGATAGTCAAGATTTTGAAACAGACTTTGTTCGTTTAAATGGCGTGTGTATTTAGCGAGTGTAGTTTACTTCAGCAGTTATTCGCTGTAAATTGTCTTGCAAAGTAGCTTTCTGGGCAATAGCAAGTTTATTTTAAGCAACTGGAATAGACTCTCGTTGTAATAATACTGGGTTCTATTAACAATTTCCATTAGGCAACCAAATGGTCGCTTAATTTAACTGGTCTAGAGAACAAAGCCTCCCTAATAAATTTGGAATAGCGTGTTGAAATCCAGGGGGGGGGGGGGGGGTGTATAAAATAAGTGTGTTCTCTAAATACAGCCGCTTCTAAACTAAGTTAGTCTACTCTTGACGTCGTCCTACGTAATCTTTTAAGTAATCTCGCTGAATTTTGATAGAGAATTAACTTGTCACTAGGCCTATTGAGGTTAAATAGTGGTGACACCACTGTTTGACAATAATTTTCAGAACAAATTATTTGTTTCTTCAGAAAAACCTGATCTGAGTCGGTCCGCAACACTCTATACATCCACCGTAGGACCCAACTTTTTGTTGCTGTTATTGACTATAAACCACATTTTACCCAATTTCTGTAAAAACTTGATTCCAGGCGTACATTCGATGTAACCATACATAGACAGGCTAGAAATGAAAAGAAAAATAAATTGCTGGGTCCAGAAACAACGTGGGTACACTATTGTGCGTACTATGTTGGTTTATCGCGAAATAACCACTTGAAGGCATTGCGCTAGACCACCAAGCTCTGTAGCAGAATGCCCTTACAAGCATTCTGAGCTGATTCTTCGAAGAGGACCTATTTTTACCCAGTAACAAACGGTACCTACATGATTTTGCTAAATCCAGAGCGCCACAGGATAAATAGGGTAGCAAACTAGGGTTCTACAATTTTCCGGTCTTCCTGGTTAGGAACATTAGTCCAAATTGGTAACTTGACAAACGCAGGGAAAAATCCTTTCTTAACAAAGAGATAACACAAATAATAAAATTGTGAGAGAAAAAACATGTCGCCCTGGCAAAAGAGATTGGCCCATAACAACACTGTTTTGTTTAGTATAAGGAATCTTGTATGGTGTCTTAGCACCCCCTGTGATAAACAGATTTTCCAAACTGAATCTTACACGTCAATTAATATTATATTAAAAGGATGAGCTTTTGATATTCGCTCATTAGCAGACCTTTTTTAAAAAAAAAACTTATAAGGAATTGTTACTTGTTATTGTGGTTATTCTTCTTTTCCTCTTCAGTTAACTTACTTCAGTTGTTTCCCATTTCGAGGGCTTGCGTCCTTTGGTTTGATACTGAACAATAAGAATCCAAGGCGTAAAATGTGCTTGAGGCCGCTTTGACGTAATGCACGCAGTTAAATCAAGACTGGGCTCAACTCAGTCCTTTAAGGTTGTTCTTTCAATTTGTTACACAACGTTTTTATCATCACTGTAACATAAATAATAGGCATGACAAATTCCTCGATTTCCAGTTCCATTAATTGTTGTAACTATGTTAACTAAGTTACAGTACTCTATCTGGATTATTTAGACTATCTAACATATTTAACGTGATACACCTGATTATACTTCAGTACTGGAGACAAATTAGAAAATCGCACTAACGCACCTGTGAAACATAACATAGATAACTTAAGTTTCTAGAGTATTATGACACATACATAAAGTGATGGAACCCTATATTATTCCATTGTACCAGCATAGTGACAGTTACACCATTAGATATTAGAGTTTTCCTACTCGGAATACCACCTAAACCTCATTACAATTTTTTTAGAATATCAATCTCAGTGCAATCATCATAAATATATCGTTTTGGTAGTTTTTATCGCTATTGCTTTTTTCTTTTCAATTTTGAATCTCTGGGTAACGCCTTGCTAATGCCCCAATACGCACAGAAGATCTGTTATTTGTACCCACTACATAACCTGGTTACCAATTTTCCTGGCAATAGAAATATGAGGCGCAGGTATCTACAGGCACCATTAGCAGATCGCAGCCAGTAACCGGACTACGCTTGCCTAGCTCTAAGGTACCAACTACGAAGCCGTCCCGGCAAGGTTTTTTTTTTTTCCAGTTGCACGCCCGACTTCACCAAAACTGCAAAAAATGAGGGCTCGTCGTCCCAAGTAAATTGTAACGAATTAAGTTTATGCAATCAACCTTGGAAGATCACACAAAATTCAGGCGGTCAGTACAAAACAGCTTTTTCGTCAATGATGATAACACCTAATCTTGACCGTTGACAATGATAGTCGATCAATCTTAGATTTTTTTTTTCTTTCAGATGTTTTGTTGTTATAGAAGCTAGGTTATGAAACATAGATGGTGTTTACCATATGGTACGGTACATTGCTTTAGAGGTGAATACAATCGTATTCAAGGTCTTTGCTTTTAGAATCTCTATTAGGGAACAGGGCTCAAGTAAGGGAAAATAACTACTAATCTGAAACTGTATGACACTTGGTTGTTGCTTTATACAGTGAGCTCATAAACTTTATACACAACGGGTACAGTAAGCTTGCAGTATATTAAGGTGTCATCTAAAGTACTCAATAATTTCCATATTAGTTGCACACATAATATTTTAGCCGATCTACCTCTAACCCAGTAAGATCTGTGATTATCTTTTTAAGGGCATATCTTTACCACATATGTCGGTCAGTATTTCCGGCTGGCAGGGTCATTAACTGTTCACCGGGAAAATCTGCCTGTAGCTTAGCCGGCATAATACTTACATAATTCATATTTTTTTTTTATTCCTTTACAGTAGCAAAATATTCCATATAAATCTTAATTGGAAAAAATCTAAGAGATAAAAAATTTCGGTATTGCTTATGCATTCATAACTTCTTAAACTTGAAATTTGTGATGCTGCTTGGGTATGGAACTAATAATCTTTGAGTCAATGGGTAAGCTGATAAGTCCAAGACAATATATATGCTGCAGACCCCCTTTTAATGAAAAGGGTAGCCAAACAATGGATAAGCTCTAGTACTGACAATCTAGTATGCTAAAAAATCCACTTATGTGAATCAAATAGTATTTTCTATACAGGACGTAGACTGAACCACTCTACGATCGATCGATAACGAATCCCCAGATGATGTTTATTATAGATGTAATAGAAAAACGTAAATTGTAAAATAATTATGTATATGGGGTTATATTCTGTGAAAGGGTGGCTGGTACATAAAAAATTTCTAATGTCTCAAGCTACAGTATTGTACATGTAATTTATTCGTGCATGACTTCCAGCAAATCAGTAACTAACTACTAATAACTAGTTAGTTATATTGACTCTATACCGCCTTCTAAAGTCTGCCTTCGGTTTTAGTTACAGACATTGCGGTTGATGACACTGTTACTGATTATTTGTGTAAAAAGTAACTGGTGTGATATAAAAAAGGTCGTACAGTATTTAGTCGTCAACTAAGGCAACATTGCTATTTGCCCTTGCACATACGTAACAAGTGCAATATCCATTTCAAGTTAAATCTTTATGGTCTATACATATCTGTGGACTAATCTAGTAAAGCTGTTTTAGAATATTCTGGACTTAGTATACCCCATAATTCTTGAAACATTATGTAAGTATTCTTTAACTAATTAGTTTAGTCAATTGACTTACTTGCAAGACCTATTTCCAGTCCTGTAATCTGTTTTATTATAACACTGGACTATTATATTGGTTATTGCCATTTATTGCCATTTATTGCTATTTGCTATGTCTTTGTCTATCTATGTCTATGCCTTTAATGTAATAATTGTTGTTCTAATTTTAGATATATTGTATTTTCGATACGCTAAAGGTCATGTTGATATCTCTACTAGTTCTATTCTGGCCAAATGTGAAATTATTTTATTTTCTAATATAATATTCTTTTTATCATGTATTTTCAGACTTCTATTTTTTTATATTTATATTTAGAATTATCCACAAAAAAAGTTGACCTAGCTGAAAACACATGTTAAGGGTGTAACTATTAATACCACTATTAACCATCAAGTTAGTTATAACAGTTAATTAGCTCTTACTGTAGATAGCATATGCTTTCACGCTAACTCTAAGGTAATATATCTATATATAGATAGTATTGTTAACTTTTTTCATACTTGAATCTAACTAAACGGGAACTGATCCGGAAAATTTGGATAATGTGGCATGGATGGTACCAGTAGGCAAGGTTAGGCAACCATTTCCATAACAATTGCGCTCCTAACTACTATACCTAATTCTGAGTGTTGTAAATATTCCATATATAGTTGCCATCCTTTGTTATTTGCAATTACTTACTAGTCGGATTAGCCTGTTCAATTGCCTAGACTGTGGGATTGCCGCTCTTCGTTAGTCGGCTAAATCTCGAAATTTGACGTGATCTACCTAGCCGGAACGATAACGACCACACCATTCGTATATTTTCAGTTGGTGATAGTCGTTTTAGAGTTGATCTATCATTTTCTATTTGGAGCACTCGGGTCGGTTTTCAGTAACCTGAATATTCCTTTTCGTCTTAGTGTGAAACCAAAAGTTGATCTACACTTCTGTTCCAGATTTGGCGTTAGTGACTTAAGCAGCCAACACAAAAGCAACCTTCTGTGTACTAAATGGTTAACTAACATGTTAACACCTTTTTTAAGCTACCCCCTTCTTGGTGCCTACACTAGTTGGGCAAAACTGTGTCCAGCGCAATACGTGTAGCGACCTTCATTGCGGTTGGCTTATTTCAATCCTTAAAGATTATCTAATTAGTTTATGCTACCTTAAGTTAACTGTAAGTTACTGAATATCCAGGGAAAAAAATGAATGTGGATCTACTCGAGACCTCTGGCATCAAATTCATCTTTGTTTTAGACTAACTACTCCTCTACTGTATCGCGTAATTTCAACGATTAGCCGCATTGCCTTACAGCCAGTTACGGTTACTACGTTGATCGTGCTTAGAGGTATAGTCTAGATGGTTTGAAAATCGGCCGGTTTTTTAGTGTTGGCTGTAGTTTTCGTTGGCATTAGAGTCGCTTTCTAAACAGAGAAGTATATAAATATTTGTTTATTAATTTTTATACCTCTTTGATATTGTACGTTGCATTTTTCGGTTTAAATGTCCATGTTATTCTCGTATTTTCTTCATACTGCGGTCGCCCATTTCTGATATAATCCAATTCTATACATCTTGGAAGTGGCCCCTGGGTCCTTAAAGATAGAAACCGTAGGGACGAACTTTATGTCACAGTTACTTAACTTAATCAGTGCTAGTTTTTTTGTGGGTTACCCTATGTGTGTTGTATGCTGGGTGTAACTTACACGCGTGGGACCTAAGTTACCGTTCTCGGTACGATACAGAGAATATTTTGTAACTATGTGAAGAAAACCAGAACATGACTACCGTTATTTAGGGTATTTTTTTATACTTTGAATGATTATCCAGTTTTATTCTTTTCGACTCTATTTTTGTATTATTAGGTTACGATCTTCTAATCATCAAGAAATTAACCTATAATAAACAGTTATAAGCATTTAGATCTTAGATTTAACTGACGTGTACCTATTACAGGTAAATAAGAACTAAATATATACATTAGTGCACATGCGGCTGATCAATTCCCCATTAACCACTGTAAGACTTAGTTAACGTTAACGTAGTCGGATGCCGATCGTCTGCCACAGTTCGAGTCGTTTTTTTGGGAGTTTCCTAGAAACCCTACTCCAGTTCTAACACATATTTTTCTACAGAGGTAACTTAAGTTAACTTAACGTTAACTGTTACTTCTTGTGCTGTGCTTACGCAACTGGCTTTCCCACTTTTTAAAAGTTGTGTGGTATAAAATTATCTACCATAGAACTAACGCAAGCTGTTACACAGGACGGTAATAATATACATCTATATACGAATATCCTTGTAAACGCATATTTAAATTCTTAACATTTCACAATGCTTACTGAACTCACCGACAATCAGTTAAACCAACTCAGGGCTCACAATGAGACCATGTCTTACGACGATAAGCGAAGGCTAGCATACGAAGAAGCTATACAGCAGCGAAATGAAACGGGCAGAGTTAAATTGAAACAGATCGAAGCTAAATATAATATAAAAAGAATAACTTAAAGGATGCAGTTTACCAAAATCGACCCCCCGAACAATCGCGACCGCTAACAGAGCTCGTTCATTAACGCTACCAGAAGAAGATGCAAAGCTGGAAGAATGGTTATTTAAACAAACCAACGCCAGTAGATTCGGAAACTACAGGTCATTCTGTTCTCTTGCAGAGTCTTTGATAAATGCTCGTCGCATAAGCTCTAATCAAGACACTATTAAAGTAACCGATGAATGGGCTAGAAAATGGTGTGCAAGAAGCGGTGTTATACTTTTGAAGAAAATAAAAAGTATACAGAAACAGCTGCTTGATGGATACACAAGAGAAAATTGCTCTATGTATGTCTCTGAGCTGAGAGATGCTCTTTCTGATGTCGATGATGATTTAATATACAACTTTGATGAAATTGGGTTCAATATCGGCAACACTACCACTTTGCGTGGAAATTCCTTATTGCACCGGAGTGGAACACCTCCAAGAGGTATGTGGAGAGCAGATGCGGGAAGGCAAGAATGGCTCACCGTCATCGAGTGTATTAGATCCAATGGTACTGTGATAGATCCTCTGATAATTGTCAAAAGCACCACAGAAATGTTTTTAAAGAAAAACGGGTTCTCGATAGCAACGTCAAATAAAGGCTGGACAAGCGACTTTCTAGGACTGCGATACCTAAAGGAACTTCTAGAGCCGATAACAAGAGTTCATGCTACAAAAGACAACGCTCTACGAAAAAGAGTATTCATTTTTGACGGACACTCAAGCCACTGTACGAGCGAGTTTATTGAACATTGTATAGCAAACAACATAGTACCTATAAGGATACCTGCTCATACTTCATGGCAGCTTCAGCCATTGGATGTTTCGGTGTTCAGCTCGTACAAGCAACGGGTTCTCAGGAAAACTGTAGATTATTTTAACGTAGCTCAGACTCGGATACCAAAGGAAGATTTCATCAATGTACACCTAGAAGTGAGAACAGATGCTTTCAGTGAAAGTAATATATTATCTGGCATCAGAAAGACTGGAATATTTCCATTTAGGTTTGAAAAATTAAGTGAAATACCATCGGCAGAAAGTGATGCTGTCACCCAAAGTATTCTTATAAAAGACTCGGCCCATTGGATATTGTTTGCATTCGGATTCCATAGAATAGATGCAGACATTGGAAATCAAGATCTTCTTGGGCCAATTATGGAGAATAACATGTCACAATTGGATGAAGTGTTTGGAACAAATACAGCAGGGAATACATACCGTAGTCCGCTGAACGGTTCCCCGGAATCACCAAACTCCTCTGATAGTGTACCTGATTTCCCTTCCGAGTCTCCCATCAGCCCAACGAGGAAACGGACCAGGGTTCTCCAAGATCAAGGAGCTAGAGTAGAGTTACGAAGTAGGAACTTACTGAACTTGGAACAATTGTTGCTGCCTACGTCAACCAGTGACGCGCTTTCTAGTGATCAAGTGGTTGGCACAGTAGTGAATGCATACGCTATGGCTATGGACAATATGGGTAATCTGACAGAAGCAATAAATCAAGTCCACAATTCTCAGCAAGCAATTCAAGGATCTCAACAAGAAATGAGGGATTCTCAACGAACTCTAATATCAACAGTTCGCACAAACCACCAAGACTTATTAGATAAAGTTCAAAAGCTTAGCGACAATGTTGGTGAGGTTGATGTGCCAGAGCTTCAGAGGCAAGTGAAAGATCTGATCAGCGAATATAACACGTTCAAGCAGATTGTAAAGAAGGTTACAGATAACTCGAGAGAGGGATTTGAAAAAATGTGGATGATAATATCAGCACTGGGAGGATTAAGCAATGAATCCAGAACAAGTAGCGTTCTATTTGAAGAACAATCCTCTCAAACCAGGAAGCAACTGGAGGATATACTAAAAGTGCATCATCCCAATCGTAGATTTGAGCTCAGAAGAATGCATTCGGATTTATCTGTAGAAGAATCTAGGGAGGAGGCAAGAGAGAGGGCGGAAGCTTCAAGGGCTCGAAGGGAAAGCAGAAGAGCTAATATACAGAACAATGAGAACGCTGAGAATACTGAGAACGATGAGAATACTGAAAACGCTGAGGAGCCATCGACTAGATCCAGTTTGTAGATGATACCTTTAACGTGGCCCGAAAATTTTAATGCTGCTGAGATTATATCAAATACTTTAGAAACTTTCAGCGCTTGTTCCACTGCTATGGAAAGTGGATCCATGGACAGTGGAAATATATAATTTATTATAGCCTGCATGAATGATAAATAATAAACGTTGAATATACTGACGATCGGCATCCGACTACGTTTAACTTTTAAGGTAGTGCAGATAGAACTTAGAAGTACTATGTAGATTTTATATTGCCCGCGTATATGAACTATATATAGCTTTCCATTGTTTCCAACAGCCTGGATCATAAGATTAACTACATATAAACAATTATCATATTATCCACACAAGAGGATATCCGGTCGAGAATCAAACAATTTATAACTCTAGGATTCATATCACGAAAGCACACTAGACTACTGGTTGATCAATTCAAATAGTCACATTTGGTAACTATTATGATATATTATCGTGTTAGAACAAAGCTTCCAGGCGCAATCCAATTATAACAACAAGAAGTATTAATCGATTAAATCGGAAAAATCAATCCATTTGTGTACCGATATAGTATATATGGAATTCATTAGAGTTTATTGTCAAAATTTAATAGCATGTTACGAGCTTAATAAGAGTTTAATGTGAAATAAGGCCATATACAATACATACCATATAGTGGGAATATTACACGGTTTACAAGGGTTTAAGCTACAGTGGAAATTGAAATATATACAAGCTCTTAGTTAACTTCCTAATGGAACTTCCAATAACATTGACCAGCAAACAATGAAGGCATATGCTCTCACTCGATCTGACCAAATCCAGCGACTTTAATCTGTATAAACAGGCACAGAAACAACAAAAGGAATGTATAAAAATCATGTATAAAATCGAAATGTTGAATAGGCTCGCTAGCCAACTCATGTATATGTCTGCTTTTAGACCATGTACTGTGGAAACATGGAAGATGAAACCTACACCTAGACCAGACCACTCGTTCCGAAATTAGGAAAATGAAAAAAAAAACAAAAGAAAAAAAAAAAAACAACAACGAAAAACGGAAAAATTGTACTCTTTTTGAAAAAAAATAAATAAAGACTATTAATAAAGTAGCATAGCTAACGGGTTAGTTTGATAACTGTAAGCAATAAAAAATTATATTAGGCAGCTAAGATAATAATATGTTGATGCAGTACACGTGCTCCAGCTGGTTCACCACCAATCTGGTGGTTAGCTGTGAACACGCTTAACAGCGGCCTACTGAAGCAGAAGAGATATTTTAATTCAAATTTTTAGTAACAAAAAATATATGCAAAATTTAGCTAACTCGGTGACAGCCTGGAATAGCCTTCTTTTGGATAGACTGTAAGTAATGATCAACCTTAAAATAGATCAATTTTGAAAGTTGACATACCAAAACGTCCATCTAGGCTAGTACATATCTAAATAAAGAATATGCGAAAAAATAACAAGAGCAATGCGGCCGGTCCAAGATCTAAACTTTATCAGCAGTATCCATGGTGTCCCATGGTATCAACAAATAAACTATTTGTGCTTGTAATTTTAATGTGAGTTCAGTCAACTGGCTATGCTGTTCAACATTTTTAAGTTGTTACAGTAGTTAACTAAGAGCTACTTACCCCTACCTGTACACTCTTAAGTTATACATGATATAATAAAGCAATCCCAGCGGCACGTCGATGCTTCTCTCGTTCACTTTTAGCAGCTTCAATTGCACCTACTGTAACTCCATTAGCAGCAACTTATTTTAAAGCAGCCCAACAGCGAATCAGTTCCATTTACCACAGCAACAGGACATGACAACTGCTAATTGATCTTTGACTGGAAACGCGGTAACTTACTAGTAGCTAATTAGCCGAATGACCAACATTCAACTGAAACCTCAACACACCAAGCCTGAACTCCTGTCGGAATCCATCGGATATATGCTACTGTAATATAAAAATATTGAGCTACTGATTTTCTTGATGCTTGTATCTTATATTTTACTCAGATCTATCGTAATTTTGGTACTTCTAAAATAGTCTTTGCAACAAGGGATAAGTATTTGTAAAAAACTTCTTCATGAACATTTTTGATGCTTCAAAATCCAATTGAAAATAGCTTTTTATATAGAAACCGCCAAGATTCTTATTATTCTACGCGCTTTTCTTACTGTCTGCAATATGCACAGTGTAAAAAGTTAACTTTAGTTATATCAAGGTTATCTCATTAAAACACCAGTCATTAACCTTACAATTAAAAGATCTCAGCTAAGCCGCGCACAACCTAATTTGGTAGTGCATCAGCTTTGCAACCCTTTTTTCCTTATCCATCTAAAACTGGTGATAAAATTACTTTCTTTTAATCATATTGGATAAAAAGCTGTTGAACCAGCATATCAAGGGCATATATATTTCACGCGTGGACGCTTGTTAAAAGTGTGAAGAAGTGCAAAAATTTCCGGCTCAACCTCATACAATCAAGAGTTTGAGCTTCAGGAATTTGCAAGCCCTGACAAGGCCACTGATAAAGCCAGCAGCAACAATACAAACATTATGAAGTTCGACCACTCATTACAGTTCAACGCAGTTCCTGAATGGATCTCGCGATATATTGATTATTCAGGTCTCAAGAAACTTATCTACCAACTTCACAAAGAATACATTGACGCGTCTGCTGCTAGAGATAATGAATCGCGATCATTGATTGAGCAAGATGCTGAAGAAGTATTCCGCAAGTCCTTAGATGTCGAATTGCAAAAGATTGACGAGTTCTACACTGAAGCAGAGGCTAAAGCATTTGATGAATTGGATATTTTGCTTGCTGATATTGCCAAGTATGAAGCCCGCCTTGAAACTGAAGGCAGTCAGCCTGTTGAAGAGGGTAGAGCTGATTCAAAGTTTTTATTCCCTACTTACAGTAGTACCAGCAATAGAAGATCTAGCCGATCTAGCAATGAATCCGGACTCCTTGAAGATTCTATTGATCCTTTAGGTGAGTCATATAGAGATGATTCTGATGAAGAAGAAGATGAAAGACCCCAACTTTACAGAATCAGCTCTAGAAGTTCTGGAGAAGGTTCACGAAAACCTACTGGAAGACGAAGATCTTCCATCGAGTTCTCAAGTACATATTTACTCTCAGATTATATTATTACCCTGAAAAAGCGTACTACTGCTATATATGTACAATTATCAGAATTAAGCTCCTTCATTGAACTTAACAGAACAGGGTTTAGAAAAGCTCTTAAGAAGTTTGATAAGACCCTTGAGCGTCAATTGAGAGTTCCATATATGGAAGGGGTATTGGCCAAGACTTATACTTTTACTGAGCCCACTAAACTTACTCTTTCATCACGTATCGATGAAGCTATTAACATCTATGCCAAGTTAGCTACCAATGGTGATTTCAAAGACGCTACTCAGCAATTACGTCTACATCTTCGTGAGCATGTTGTTTGGGAAAGAAACACTGTATGGAGAGACATGATTGGAATTGAGCGTCAAACTCAAAATGCCAAGGCTGTTAAAGAGACCCAAGAAACTCCTACGTATATTAAAATTGGACGATACACTGTACCAGCTGTTTTATTTTCTGGTGCTACCTTCAAGCTATTAATAATTGCTGCCATTTTCCTTGCATTATTGACATTCCCTGTCATGGATAACGTTGTTCAAAGCAATTGTTTAGCTGTTGTAGTAACTGCTTCCCTCTTATGGGCAACTGAAGCTATGCCCTTATTTGTTACCTCTTTATTGGTACCCTTCCTTATTGTTGTGCTAAGAATACCAATTGATGAGAATGGTCATCGTATGACTGCTGAAGCCGCTTCAAAATTCATTTTTTCTCAGATGTGGTCTTCTGTTATTATGATTTTACTTGGTGGCTTTACTCTTGCTGCTGCTTTAAGTAAATTTAACATTGCAAAGGCATTAGCTACTGCTATTCTCAGCAGAGCTGGTAATAACCCTAGAACTGTCTTGCTTACTTTAATGTTCGTAGCCACCTTTTTGAGTATGTGGATCAGTAATGTTGCTGCCCCAGTATTATGTTACTCTTTGGCTCAACCTCTTTTGCGTAACTTGCCTGAAGGAGATGGATTTGGAAAGGCTATTATCTTAGGTATTGCATTGGCATCCAACATTGGTGGTATGGTTTCTCCAATTGCTAGTCCTCAAAATATTATTGCTTTAGAAAATATGAGTCCTGAACCTTCATGGGTTCAATGGTTTATTATTGCCATCCCAGTGGCTGCTATTAGTTTAGTTCTCATATGGGTGCTTTTGATTTTCACCTTCCCAACTGGCAAGGGTGCTAGTCCTATACCTCACATTCGAGTTGTAGAGGATAAATTCACTTTTGTTCAATATTACATTTGTTTTGTCTCTGTTAGTACCATTGTACTATGGTGTTTATCTCACCAATTAGAGCCTTATGTTGGAGAAATGGGTGTATTGGCTTTACTCCCCATTATTTTACTTTTTGGACCTGGCCTGCTAAGTTCTGCTGATTTCAATAACTTCTTGTGGACCATTATTGCTTTGGCTATGGGTGGTGTTTCTCTAGGAAAGGCAGTGTCATCTTCCGGATTATTAGCTACCATTGCTCTTCACATCGAGTCTCTTGTTCATGGCATGAGTTTATTTGGTGTTATGTTGGTATTTGGATTCATGATCTTGATTGTAGCCACTTTTGTATCTCACACCGTAGCAGCATTAATTGTTTTGCCTTTGGTGAAATCTATTGGTGAACAAATGGAAGATCCTCACCCTCGGCTGTTAGTTATGGCTTCTGCTTTACTTTGTTCTGCTGCTATGGGACTGCCTACTTCGGGTTTCCCTAATGTTACTGCCATTTGTATGACTGATGAACTTGGCAAGCCATACCTCACAGTCTCTAATTTCATTTCAAGAGGTGTCCCTGCAAGTGTTTTGGCTTATCTTGTCATTGCAAGCTTTGGTTACCTTATGATGACTATAGTAGGGTTTTAGATATTTCAATTTAAAGCATGAATATATTTATTTTAATTCAATAGTTTGTAAAAAACTGTCCAAAAGGAAAACAAAAAAAAAAAAAAAGAATTATTCAATGTAACAGTAACAAATAGTGGTCATGGATCAGCATGAATTTCACAAGACAGTGGATGTGGATCAGCTTCATTTCTTTTTGATTTGAGCTTAGAGATTCTACTGTCTTTACGATTAGTACCAATTAATAATAATGCAGCCATTACACTCCCTGGGTTTTCTCGAACATGTCTATCTAGGGAATTCAATAACTGTTTTATTTTTGATGAGAAATCTAGCTTACCTCTTTCCAAAGACTGAGGTACCAGATCTGCAACTATAGCTCCTTCAGCGTCATCAAGTACAAGTTCGCTCAAAGGCTCTCGAGGTAGATGGGCTGATGACTGCGATTTCCTAAGCTTACTTTCTATTGAGCTTCGAAACGCTCTTATTCGGCAATCATTATTTTCATTTAAAGGTCCGTTCATGATCTCTACTTCACGGAAAATCTCTTCTATATTAAACGGGCTACTGATTCTGTCAATAAATTCGGGATGTAATTGATTTGAGTAGGTCTCAAGAGTGAGCAAATTAGCTCTATTTTCTTTATCAAGATTTTCTTTATCAAATATTTCCTCTATTGAATTCCGATTTAATGCTGGTGCTAAATTTTCCGCTTTTTGCTTTGTAACTAGTTGAAACAAAAAATTGACCAGATAGTTATTCCGTTTCAACCACATAATATTTTGTTTAAACAAGCAAGAGAAGAAGAGGGAAAAACACACTATTAGATATAAAATAAATTAACTGATAATACATGTAATGCTTGAACGAAATAGGGATATTTAAATATTTTCATTATGCTAAGACCCATAAGGTTAGGCTAACGAATAAATGCAAAAGGAATATTTAGAACAAATCAAGTACGAAAGTACAGGGTATCAATATAATGGTTTGTTATGTTATCATCCACATGACCCACAACAACTTTGATACCGGGATGAGCACTATTTAATCGGAACAATCCAATTCTGGATGC
The DNA here is from genome assembly GCA_030572735.1 of Sugiyamaella mastotermitis. Taxonomy (NCBI): domain Eukaryota; kingdom Fungi; phylum Ascomycota; class Dipodascomycetes; order Dipodascales; family Trichomonascaceae; genus Sugiyamaella; species Sugiyamaella mastotermitis. Next base: position 185,317 of record JAJMBN010000007.1, read on the forward strand.
AGCATAGGTAACTACAACAATATTTTGTAGTTTAATTCCAAAACCTAATAGTACACCAGTTGCTCTAATGGCAGCAGCACCAGAAGAAATTTGAGCATCTGATAACAATACTTTAGCATTAGCAACATCATTTAATGCTTCTTCAGAAATAATACCACCTGGCCCTTGTGGCTTCGGACAAATCTTATTTGGTAGATTGATTGTACTATATACAGGCTGACCAGTTCTTGAATCCGACTGAATTAACATTTTTCCCAATGCAATTGTAGGAACAGTAGCTTTTAAAGCTTTCGTAAAACATTGACCACCTCTTATAACAGTGACACCGTAGACACTGTCGAAAGGAAGGGATTTACCATGATAAATATAACCAGGCGGAGTTACACATTCAACATCTTCATAGATGTCAACAAACTGGTCTAATGCTTTGTTGACCAAGATAGAGGCCATTCGATCAAAACTAAATATAAAATCATCAGCATTTGACAATGAGTTGAATAAAATGGTATGAAGCCCCTTGACTTGATTTGTTTGATCAATAAATACGACAGATTCAGGGATTTCAAGAGGTCCGGAAACAGTTGGATCGTCAAGACTTCTAATTTGTCTCACATGATCGTCTCTAATTTCAGCCAGTCGTCGTTCAATATTACTAACTATAATATTTCTTCCTTGCTTATTGTCAATTGCATGTGGGATAAGATAATCGGCATTTTTGGATGTAGGCAAGATGAACTTTTCATAGTTGGGTTTAACATAAGTATCCCATTGCTTAATACTTAATACAATCTCTCTGTCTCTCTCGACCACGTCTCTTGCCAATCGTCTTGCTAGGCACAAGTCAAAGTCGGTATCTACAAAGACTTTTAGATCCAAAAGTCCCAAGACTCTTTCATCATATAAAGCATACAGCCCTTCCAATACAATAACTTCTGGACCAAATACTGTCATCCACCTATCAGTACGATTATGTAATTCAAATGAATAGGATGGGATTTCGACCTTTTGTTTACTTTAAAATTAGATCCAACTTCAACATGACATCAACTTGTAACTTACCCCTCTTTAAGCTTCTTTAACACATCATAAAGCATATCCATGTCAATAGAATCTGGAGAATCAAAATCCCATTTACTTTGAAATGCTAGCTCTCTTTGATCTTGATTCAATGGCCTATAAAAATTATCCGTAGATATTAATAGACGGTTTTGAACCTTTTAGTTAGTTTGAACATTAAAAACCGAAAAAAACAAAAATCAAGATACTTACATGGTCCAGGCCATCAAGAACTTTTGAAGCAATGGTAGTTTTACCACTACCACTACAACCCGCTATACCAATAATCAATGGCTTAGGCGGGATATACTTTCCTCTTGTTGGTGACTGAGGTTCTGTCATGAGATAGATTAATTTAATTAAAACGAGGTTATGTATAAACCTCTTGGTGTAGATCAGAAAAAAATTTGGGCTTGTCTAAAAAATTACTGATAAGCCTGTAAGAGGGTTTAACAAGTGGGAATGGTGTGGCTCAAACCAGCTCTATGACTATAACGAGGAACAGATGAGATGAGATAATCGACAGTTGTAAATCAATAAAAAAACCAGAATAATAGATATAAATCCAAGGTATTTAAGCCATTTAATGAAATATTATAGTTCTATGATGTATTGTATAGTAGGATATAAAATTGCGCCCTCGTGACTGAAAAACTGCTATCAAAACTTATCTCCGCATGCATGCCTGTCTCCGACACATACAGTATTATGCTATAAAGATTCATTTCATTGGTTATATTTTAAGCTAAATTAGAGGTATTTCAATTACATTGAATCTGATTAGCGGAGTTAATATATATTATGTTTATAACTCTGAACCTCAAATATTAAGAATAGTAATGTGAATTTAAAGTGTCAACACTGCATCATTTACACAATAGATCAATAGAGAGGAATTAACACTTAGGGATTTCATTGAACTAAGATTAACCTTTGATAGATTTAAAGAACCTATTAGAATTCAGTTTGACATAAATTTAAATAGCAAAAAATGGGCTGTGTGTAGTACCATAACTTCCGATTTATATTGTCAGCACCATACAATTTTGTGCTTCCCCTGATTCTTCCCCATCAAGATCCTTACCCTATTCATAATGTAACAGTTACATAAATACACTAATGAACTGGAATGAGATTTAAGTTCATTAATATACAATGACTAACAAAGATAAAAATGTAGTTGTGGTTGACGTTCACTGTCACCCAACCGATCATCCAGAAGATCTGCATTTGTTACCTCAGATGAGTATAAGCAAGATGATTTTAATGTCGACAACCTTGGATGATATTGACATAGTAGAAGACACAGCTAAAAGATACCCAGACAAAGTCATTCCAGCATTTGGATACCATCCATGGTTCACGCATAAACTTTACATCAATTCAGATTACCCGAATAGAAAAGTCAGTAAAAGTGAGCATTATAAATCAGTGTTAGTACCAGTGCCTACTGAAGAGTTTATAGAGGATCTGCCTGAACCAGTCCCTATTGAAGATCATCTCAATAAAATGAAGAGCTACCTTATTGAACATCCTAAAGCATTGGTCGGTGAATTAGGATTAGATAAACAATTCCGATTACCCACTATAATTGATGGGATAAAAAGACTGAGTCCTTATAGAGTACAAATGAGCCACCAAATTAAGATACTTGAACTACAGCTTGAAGTGGCAGCAGTTTTGAACCGAGCAGTGTCATTACATGGAGTTCAATGCCATAATGCTCTATTTACGTCGGTCGTTAAAATCTTGGGAGCAAGTAAAAGTAAAATATGCTTGCATTCATATTCTGGTACAGGTGAATTTTTTTCAAGTACTTGGCTCAAAAATATTAAAGTTGGTAAAAGAGTGTTTGTATCAGGATCAGTTTTAATTAATATTACCGACCAAGAAAGAATAGAGAGATTGCTTACAAGAGTTCCTAAAGATCGAATCTTGACCGAATCAGATTATAATCGAAGTGGTGCTGAGATGGATAACTATGCTCTACAGTCTTTACAGCAGATAAGCCAATTTTATGGATGGAGTTTAGAAGAAGGGTCTAGTCATATATTGGACAACTTTAAAGCATTTCTTTCGTAGAAAAACATAAAAAAAATTCTATTGAGGAAATAGATCAATTTCCCAAAAAAAAAAATAGATCTAGATATTTATATTCACATATATATTATTTAATAGATAATTATGCATGACAGGTTCAAATTTACTCCCAGCTGTCAATTCTCATTGTACCCTTCTCTTCAAGGTTGATGTGTAACTTGAAAGCATCTCTCAAGATGTGGGGTTCGTGGAGAGACTTCTTCTTAGCCATAGCGAACTCAGCTCTGTCAAGGTACTCGTTAAGAATAGGTTGGTAGACAGGGTGAGCACACTTGTTAACGATCTCTCTGGATCTCTCCTTAGGAGAAAGCCCTCTTAAATCAGCCAAACCTTGTTCAGTGACGATGATATCCAAATCGTGCTCAGTTTGATCAACATGAGTAGCGAAAGGAACAACACAAGACAAACCATAAGGATCAACCTTGGTGGCTCTAGCAGAAGGAGTATGCATAATAGACAACTTAGCGTTTCTCAAGAAATCAGCAGAACCTCCGATACCGTGCAACATCTTGGAACCAGAAACATTAGTGGAGTTGGCATGTCCATAAACATCAACCTCAACGGGAGTGTTCATGGCAATGACACCTAATCTTCTAATCAACTCAGGGTGGTTAGAAATAGCTTGAGATCTGAGCAACAATTGCTTGGAGAATTGATCCCAGTTATCGAAGAATCTCTTGAAACCATTAGGAGTCAAACGGACAGAGGTAGAGGTAGCAAAATCCAACTTACCAGACTCGAAGAAGTCCAAGAAAGAGTCTTGGAGAACCTCAGTCCAAACATTAAGGTTCTTGAATGAAGCCTCAGCCAAACCTTCAACAACGGCGTTGGCAATGTTACCAATACCAGATTGGAGAGGGTGTAAAGTCTCAGGAAGTCTACCCAACTTGACTTCGTGTTGGAAGAATTCAACCAAGTGGTTGGCAATAGCCTTGGACATGTCATCAGAAGGAGTGTTTTCAGGGACTGTATCCTTAGCATCCGATTCGACAATGGCGAGAATCTTAGCGGGGTCAATGGGCAAAGATTCGGTACCAATTCGGTCAGAAACAGTGGTGATTTGGTAAGGAGTTCTGAAAGGAGGGCTAACAGGCATGGTGATGTCATGAAGACCTTCGAAAGATGGCAAAGCAGTGTTAAGTTCAATGATGACCTTTTCAGCAGTAGTAACTAACTCCGGAGTAGCTCCGACAGAGGGACCAAGGATGATTCCACCATCTTCAGTAATAGCAGTGGCCTCAATAATAGCAATATCCAAGTTGTTATTCTCCTTAAATCTAGTGTAGTAACCATAAGTAAGATCTTGGGGCCACATGGAAAGATGCTTGTCAAAGAATTGAGTGTAACCAGTGTTGATGCTGTTGGCGATGGGCTTACCAACTTGATGGGGGGATCTTCTCAACAACATTCCCAACTCAGCCCATTTGGACTCAATATCGACATCAGCAGAGGCACCAACAAATAAATTGAATGCTAATTTACCTTGTAAGTTGTTCTCTTCGACGTGCTTGGCTAAAGCGCTGGGGACGACCTTGGGACCACCGACACCAGTGAAACCAGACCATCCAATGTATTGGCCGTGCTTGAACTCAGGGATCAATTCTTGAGCGGGTCTCAATTTGCTAAGTAAAGCAGGGTTTCTAATTCGAGATTTCAATAAGGCACTCATTGTGGTATATAATACAAATAATTTAAAAAATGATAAAAAGTCAAAAAAAAAAAAAAAAAAAAAAAAGATCAAACCCAATTAATTTAAAAA